>JAYMTF010001543.1:0-22738 GCA_036897485.1 Pelargonium nanum | reverse complement strand
CACTCTCTCATAAATTTCTGGCGCGGAGCGCCCGGTTTATAAGACCTACTGTACACGTGGCGTATTGTAATTTGACCAATTCATTAATAGTGTTAGTGATGTGTCATATCTCTTTGTTTGCCACATCATTTTGTACAAAATTTTGTACATATATAACATTACTCCGTTTCTGCACTCACTCACTCACTAGAATCACTATCTTTTTTATTTATATTTACATTTAAATATTGTACCGTTACGGCTCTATATTTAATGACTGCCAGTCCCGTGTCTCCCGCACTATATACTTCTTCACGGACGTGTGCCCCTTTTTACTTTACTTCCCTTCAATTATCTACTCTTCTTTTTCTATATACAAGAGAAATTGCATGTACTTTTTTTCATTTGTTGTTTGTTTTATTACTTTTATATATACACAGAGAGAATTGAAACAAACTTTATCGTGAAATTTAGTTGTCCAATTGGCCTTTCTATTGGCCCCAATCAGAATAAATTGTTCAAACTATTTTGATTTATTCTTGCACTCCAAAATCATAGATTCCTCAAAATAAAATTCACAATTCTAGATATTACAAAAAATAATCATAATTCTTTTTCCAATGTGATTGAAAGTGCTAATTTTAAAGTGTGCAAAAAGAAAACAATCAAACATTTTAAAGATTTTGTTTTACTTGGGTTCAACTCAATGACCAAGTTTGCATGGCGGCTCTTGATAGCATTCCGTGCTCCTCCTTTCTTCAAGCTAGCGGGGTTCTTCCTGCACAAAGCTCAATTTTATGCAGATTATGTGACATTCATGTCGAGACTTGCGCCCATCTCTTGATTCATTGTGATTGGTCGCATAGTGTTTGGTCAGGAGTGCTCGGCTGGTGGTCCGGGTATATCGTCGGGTCGGAATCTTGTTATGACCTCCTTTCTTCTTGGCCGTCGATTATTACTGGTTCGTCTCGAGTTCGCAAAGCTTGGGCCGGTATGTGCCCGGTCGTCATGTGGATTATTTGGTTGGGTCGTAATGGCTTATTTTTTGAGGATCGGTTCCCTTCATCGGCGGACTCCATCACTCGAGTTCAATGTTTAAGCTATACGATTTTGCCTTTCCTGTTAAATGTCCCTGTTATTCCTTTCTCTTTGGATGTTTGGCGCAAAACTCCCATTTATGCTCTGAGATTTTAGTTTTTGTTTCCTTGTACTTTGTATTTACTCCCTTTCGGGTATTTATAATATAAAGTACTGATTGCCTATCAAAAAAAAAAAAAACTGCTTTCTCACTAATTTTTTTGTTTTGATTCTTCAATGACTATTGGTTCTATTCGTCACTTGCTCATAGGTGTATGTGTATTGTTATTAAATAATTATGATCTCGATGTATTCGGAATTGCTTAACAATCTCCGCGGTTTTTGCTTTTTATACATGACTATATATAAAAAGAAAAGAATGTTTGTAATAAACTAGTAGATATTAGTGATGTTACATATATGAGTCCAAACTCCAAAATCATCAAGTATATCATCAAAATAACTATGATAGAGGTTGATGGTGTTTTGTTGTTTAGATTGAAGAGAAAAGAAAATTAGATATTTTTCTCTTGCTTTGTTTGACTTATTTGGATATAGAATGGAGGTTGTGAATAGTGAATAGCTATGGAATTAAATGTCATCTTATCTTATACTGAATAAAAATCGTAAAGTAACTTTACCGTAAAATTATTACCTGAAAAACAACTACCAAATGGGATCAGTTTCTCACACAACCAACAGAAGCAGCCAAAACCAAATTTGTACCACAGTCCACAGCCCATCCCCAACACTCACTTCCATGTACTGTCACTCACAAAGCTATAAATATTTGATATTGATGTTATTGCTTCTTTTCTTGTATTAACTATTAACCACACACTTCTAACAACAAAGCAACAATTATTTTGATTATTTGACAAGGTTTAATCACACTTTTCAAATGAAATTATGCAAGCCAACCTACTTCTATATTATTCAAGTTTTATTTTTGTTCTTTGGTATAAACCATGAGGTTCATGAGCGGATCCGTAAATTAGCGGTTGACACTTTTAAGGTGTTTTACCATATTCAGACTAATCTTCATTTGATGGTAAGTCACAGTTAAAACTCATCCCTCTCTCCAAGGGTGTGCTGAGCGATGATCGAAAGCAAATATTCTTCCCACTAACACAGCCTGTGTAGCCAACTGCGCCACTACACTTAAGTTAATTTTGGTCATTATTAGTTCTTCATCTCCCAAAATTATGTCATGTTACTTTCAATTTTTTTCGAAGCTATGTTACTTTCTAATTTAATAACAATAAAAAAATTAAAAATGTTATGTCAAATTTTGAATAACTTAATAAGTGATCTTACTTATGGTCAATTCAATTAAAACTTTATAGGAATGTCATTTTCATTCGGTTTTTCAATATTTCCACTACAATTTTGTACACTACCTTGCATACTCTTATAGCTAGGCTATAGGTCTCCCATTGCTTTCGGAATGTTATTCGTTAAATTTATTTTATACTATGAAAATATAATACATTTTTGCCTATAAATTGTTAAGTCACTTCATGATACAACAATTTTGTAAACAATATGAACATTTAACCATTTTTCATATTCAACTCTAATAAAGATTCATAGATAATTGAGACCAGAACTCCACCAAATTATCCAATATATCTGGAATGAAAGGATTTAGGATTTAAATTAGAAAAGTACAAATGAGTCAATGAAGTTGTAAAAACATTCACTAAACTAAACATTGCTTACATAGTAATTTCGTTATTACCCAAAAATTTAAAGGGCAAAATTGTATTTGGCAACCAACACAATAATTACGCCCCAAACCAGCCCCTCACCAAACGGGCTTCTACCACCAAAGTATGATTCTATGGTTCTCAATCATAACCATCCGGTTCCCTTCCCTCCGGTTACATATAACACTTTCATCCACGTGGCGCTCAATGATTGGCAGCCGCATCGGTGCACTGCTCTCCGGCCCCACCTGCATAACGGCGCCGTCACAATTCCCGTTTCGAGATTCCCCGTCACCGTTAACGGGGTCTGGACCACCTCTAAACTAACGCGTAGCAGTAGCAGTAGCAACAGCATGTAGTGTCCCTTAAAAGCCAAAACCAATCTGCACCGTCAACGGCCTGATCTAATCCCATCGTCACCACCACCCTCTCCACGAACGAGAGAGAGAAAATGGTGAGGAAGTGTAGAGCAATTGCAGAGATTGCTGTGGCTGCGCAGGTCGGAGTGAGGACGCGTGCTAGGGCCGCGCTAGCCAAGGCGTCTGAGAGCTCGGAAACGGCTGCTAAGAGAAGGAAAGTCACCAACGCCTCCTCTCAGTTGAAATTCTCTTCTTCTTCATCTTCGCCGCCGTACGTTCAGCTCCGGAGACAGAGGCGCGTTGTGATTACGCAGGAGGATTCTGAATTGCCGGCACAGGAGGAGAGTGTCATTCGACTGGCGGAGACGGAGAACCGGTGCGCCGTCCATGCGAGCTCCGGTGAAGCTTCGAGGTCGTGTTGCTCGAGCAATGGATCGAGCGAGCTAGAGAAGGAGGTAGTCGAATTCGTGGATCTGGAGGTGAGAGAGTTAAATAAATTCAGTGATAAATACAATTGCGTTTCGTGTCTTTCTGTGCGTCAAATTTCTGGAGTTTTCGGTTTGTCGAGCTTTAATTGCTTGTATTTAATTCAGTCTGATGATTTTTTTGAATTTCTGAATTAAATTTCTTGCAGGACGAAGGTGGTGAAGTGGAGAGATCGACGTATTATTGCAGCAGAGAAAGGTTCTTAAATTAATATTTAATTATCCTATTAATTCATGCTATTCACGTCTCTACTATTCGAAATTCAAAAGGACAACTCAATTTGGTCCGTTAAAATTTATCTGAGCGCTCGTATATATATTTGGCTTGGAGTTGTGCTAGAGTTGATCACTGAAATAGCGTGTCCTTTTGTGGCTTGTGGCGTTTCGTTTGTGTCAGGAGAGAGACGATGCCGTCGTGCGAGGTTCGTGCCGAATCGGACGAGTTGGAGTCAACGGCGAGGCCGACGTCCACGGAGGAGGCGGATTCCGGCCGCGGATCAACGGCGGCGAAAATGCCTACGGCGGCCGAACTGGAAGAATTCTTCGCAGGCGCCGAGAAGGAAATCCAGAAACGCTTTGTAGAGAAGTAAGTAATTAAACTTGATAAATCAATGCGTGCGCTCACACAGCACATTCTGTTTGTTTGTCTGCCGAGAAAATAAAAATAAAAAAGCGCACAAGATTCCAAGAAAGTTTCCTTTATTAATTCCTCTCTGTGAGTTAAAACTTGAATAACAGTGGGGAAAACATTCTGGGCGATATTGCAGGTACAATTACGACATTGTCAAGGACGAGCCCCTGAAAGAAGGACGCTACGAGTGGGTTCGGTTAAAGTAAACAACAGTCCCAAACCCATACCGAAACCATATCAGCGTGTACTGGTTCTTCAGCTAGCTGTTGCGATTGAATGAAAATAATTTAATTCTAGTTCTAGTTTAATTTTAGTGTTAATTTCCCAGCCTGATCTCATCAATGTCGTCGTAGAAAGTAGTAGAAAGTAGAGCTTCTTCTTCCTCATCATCCATCTCCTTGTGCCTATTTTTGTACAGATCTCTTTCACTAATTTCATATATCAGCAGCTATTGACTATTGCAGCAGAAGCTATCTGTTTGTTTGTTTGTTTATTTTCTCTCTATCTCTCTCTGTGGTACGGTTTGTTGCAGGGCAAAGAAGAAAGAACAAACGGTTGAATAACAAACTGCTTCTCTCTCCTTCGCCTTCTTCGCGTCTCTTTCTCCGCCTCCTCCCCTTCCTGCTCACGCTGGTACGGTAATTCCCTTTTGTTTTAAGTTTTATTTTCAGTCTTTTCTTTTAAAATTTTATTTTATCCGTACAGAATATCAGAGAGGTAAAAAAAAAAATGGGGTAAGAGAGAGAGAGGGAGAGAAAGATAGGTAGGAATGATTGTGAGGCGTAGGTGCACACAACGTGCCGTGTAAGATACGGACACGTGTAGAGGCCAACAGGAAGCTGATGCTGAGGCTGAGGCTAAAGGCTAACCAATTTTCACTTTAATTACTACAAAGTACAAGAATATTACTATTTCCGCTACTGGTGTTAGGTAGTAGGTACTGGCCGTTGACTGAATTTGCTGCTTCCACTCCATTGTTTCTTTCTGTTGGGGAGTGGAAGGAGCAGATTGTGGTGGCAACAGGCAAAAGGACACGCCGTGTAATTATTGAGAGTTAAGACAAGGGCACATGATCACGGATTCTTTGCTGGTGGTGAGAGGTGGAGGAGAAGGTGCGTTTGTTAGTTTGTTGCTTTCTGTTATAATCATCATTTGGCAGCTATCCGTTTTTCGGTTAGTGCTCGATTCCATGTTCGTTTTGGATAATTTCGCTCCTAAAAATGTACCCCATAACCCCACAACCAAACAAAACAGTTGCATTACCACTAGTAGTTGTGGTAGATTGGGTGTAGTAATCAGTAGCAATTAGGACATTAGGTGAGCAAAAACGCACTGTTGGGAGATTAATTAGTTTTTGGCGGTTTAATCCAATTCGGTAATGAATTATGTCATGATCATACAGTTTGGCGAAAACAACCGCTATTGCGAAGTTTCTTATATTTAGAACTCTCTAAAAACCTAATAAAAACGTCTGAAATATGTTGTTGGAAATAATTGGCTCTATGGTTTATTTTAGTTAAGAAAACAATTATTAGTATTAGCTATAGTTTTAAGTTTCCAGGGAGATGAAATAAAAAGTACAGTTCCTTTGTCTGGGAATGAATTATGATTTTGGATTTTTTGGATTTGGTATGAAGATGCTCCACTTGGAGTCAATTTGCAGAGTAACTTCCTTCAAGTCTAGGGAAGTTTCAATGGTTGAAAGTTGAAACAACAAACCAAAAAAAACATTATGGTATGTTATCCTTTTCTCCCAGTATATGTTCGCCGATCTTTTCTACTTTTGGACAGATTCATAGGAAAAATAGGAAGTTAACTTGCATAGACAACTTCATGAAACTAGTATAAGGGGCCACCAGGAAATTGCCTTGCATCACAAGTCAAGCTAGCTTTCCTCTTGGATCTGCTGCCCAAAGTTACAATTGTGTTTTTTATTTATTTATAGATCTGTCAATTCATGTTAACGTGTTGTGTTCACGTCATGCTAGAGGTCAAATATGTGTTGCACGAGTACATACAAACACAACACGTTTAATAATTGTGTTGGCCTTCTTTCGTGTTAGATTTGCCTAAACGAATGCTGACGTGTGTTGCAATTGATGCCGTTCTTCCTCTCTATTTTCATTGTCTTATATATATCTAAGGCACAATGTATATGGACGATACTCATAGGTAAGAAATATGAATGTGATGAAATTAAACCGATGATATGATTTAATGGTTTTGACAGGTTATTGACTTTGGTCGTGTTGTCGTGTCGTGTGGGTTTTGCTGGTTCAACACAAACACTATCTAATTATAAATATGTTTTGTCTAAACGCGGTTAAATCATGCCGGGTCACGTGTTGCATCCCAATTAATTGACAGCTTCAGTTTTTTTGAGTTACTACTCCTATTTATGATCCATACATGTGTTGTTGACTCTGATACCCACCAGACAAAATTGAGATGCAATATGAATTTGAGCTTGAAATGCCCAGAAATGTATGCATGTATATATCAATGACAACCTACAAATCTTCTCTAAAGCTACTTGTAAATAAATGAGCAAAACTACAAAAACAATGGCTGATATGGAGAAATGAAAGTAAATCCTAGACAATATCAACTGAACCAACCGACCGCTTGGAGCTGGATCTTGTAGAGTTGTCTTTCTCCGATGAGTAAGCGACTAAAGTCTTCACGACGATCCGAAATCTCCTTCGATAGGTAGGAAACTTCGATACACTTCTTACCATTCCAATCATCCTGCAATTTCCCATTGCATTCAGTGAGCATAATCAATTTATCACGTTTTCTCAATAATCAAATGAACAATTAGTACCTTCTGCTGAAACCCAGAATTCGAGCAGCTCTGAGAGCATCTTGTGGCACCAAAGCACCATTTTCCCAAGCTTCCATGCGTTGAGAGTTGCTTCCAAACAGAACTACTTTCTCCAAGAACCTAACCTCACCTTCTTCCAAATTCATGGCCTTGATCTGTTCTTTTAGCACCATGACGGGACTAAAAAACCAGTCCAATAGCTTGTCTTCCGGCCTATTCAACTGCGTTACCTCAACATCATCGAGCAGCAATATACCCTTAGAGCCAACTTTGATGGAGTGCTGTAGACTCTGTAGAACCGAATAACTAGGCAGGCCAACGCCTATAATCGCTGCTTCACTTCCATTTTTCGCCTTCAACCATTCTTCGAGATCTTCAGTTGTTATTACATTATTGTCCAACAAGTACCGTCCCCTTATCTCACAAGAGTTCATCATATTTCCCCATATCTGTTTCATTTTCGTCAAACAACGAACGTATCAGCAAAACGTGTCATCGTTATCATCATCTAAAAACTTAACAACCAGTAAGGCCTTGTTGATCAGTAACATTACAACAACTTGTTAACAGAGGAGCTTTTGTCCATCACATCAATTTCACGGATAATAATAGTTCAAAGAACAATCAGAGCATGTTATATGTTTTTGTAAGTGTACCTGCACCATCTTCACTTCTAATATGGCCTCCCTGACGGATTTGGTATGAGCTGAGCTAGGCACGAGCATCGCAGGCGCTTCTGATGACACGGAACTGACCTTGCTTCCAACAGAAAGCTCGCATGAACTAGAAACCTTGTTCTTTCGATATTGGGGCCTGACTGTCAGCAATGTGATTTAAACTGTTAAAAAGATTGGAAAGAAACAAATTCCGAAATGGACTTGATAGGGAAGAGTATTACTTAGGAAGGACGGTTCCTTCACGAAGATAAAGCCAATCGTTCGTGTACTCATCAAACTCTGCAACCATTGCAATCACAAAAGCTACACCGCACCAAAAAGACCTTTCCTGTATGCACCCAGAAGAGCGCTAAACGATATCTTCGTAAAAGAAGAATGCAAGGCCTAGATATGATACAATGTACGCTAACCTGGTATACTATAACGGGTCCATACAATCCAATGAAGAAGCTCACAAATACCGCGCTCAAGATGCTCCCGACAACTGCTATAGGCCACAGAAGGATTGCCAAACCAGCAACAGGTATGCAGGCCGTTTCACGAAACGGACCTTCTAGGCTAACTATATCATGTATCAACCGAAACCATCCCTTGAACAACATATACGGACTCTTCACTAAAGCAATTGCAGTGTAAAGGGGAATTTCCACTACCAGACCCATCAGGCCAACTATGATACACGCAGGTACATGAACGAACCTACAATACAGCTCCAAAGACCGAGCTTTAGAACAGAAGGCCAAAATTTTCTTAATACAATTCTAACTCTTTAACGAAAACATTTTCATTCCCTCTAGTTGCAAGTACCTAAGAGGCTTACGCTCATCTGAACGAGGGCCTTCACGCAACTCCTTCAAGTAGAGCGGGTAGGAATGGAAACAGAACTCCGCGAACTCTCTAACTACTAAACAACTCCCTTTGATTGTTCCCCATGTCCCGTCCTAGTTGTTTAAAGATTGATGTATAATTCATACAGCGGATACTGATTAGTAAAATAAACGGGAAAGTTAACATAGATACTTTACCACGATGCAGTGCAAGAATTTCTTGGACCGATCCTCCAGCCTGAAGGCCTCAAAAGTCAAGACCCAGGGAGTGAAGAAACCATATCCCACAGCCACAATAACACTCCCAGCTATGCTCAATGCTAACCAAATAGCAAATAGCAAAGGAAAAGCAAGTAGGAGGACAAGCTTCACAGGATCATCAATTTTATTAGACCTACAAGTGACCAAAACAAAACCAAAAGACTCCCATATCAGGAAAGAAAACTGAAAACCAAACATGAGACCTATTAAACTTGACTCCACGATTCTTTCAATGTGAGATACATTAAAGGGTCATTAGCCCCAAACATAATCAGCTCTAATATCATGTTAAACTTGACTCTAATCCAAAAGAGTAAACTGATAGATGGTTGGGCCAACGTGTACATCAAATTACTACAAACTTCACATTGTTTCAATGCGAGATACATTAACAGGATCCAACCAGAATTCACAACACAAGGAAGCAAATTTTACATAATAATGGTGTAGACAGTCCAAGCAACATGTTCAGGGCACAAACCCAGAATAACCCCAACATTCCCTATTACCAGAATCAGACCAGCAATAGGACCCACAAGCAAACCTGCATAGGATAAGAAGAAAAGGAACAAAATTTTCAAAAACCCACAATGAAAAGACACCAAAAAACATAAAAACAGAAGCTTCTGATCAAAACCCACAAGTTAAATGCAAAAAAAATGGAGAAAAAAACAAATAAAAAAAGGAGAGACCTTTAAGAGCACCCAAGAAAAGGGCTGAGCAGAATGCTAAGATCAGATAGATGGCATTGAAGAAAAAGCTCCCAGGAAGCTGAGAGTGTGACGTTTCCATTCTAAACAATCACAACAGCAACAAGAACAACAAGAAACTGCAACTTCTCCATGAAACTGCAATCAATATTGATTCAATGTATTTACAGAAATGCAAGCCAAATAGAGAAACACAAACAGAGACAATTTCAATGCGTGCTTGTGGGTGTGAGAGATGGAGACAGAGGCGTGTTGTTGGAAGATAATGACAAAAACAGAGAAGAAGACCCGAAACCCAACCAGAACCAGTACCTGGATGCTGGGAACTAGGAACCCCAAAAACAAATGAGTGAACATAATATTTATTGATAAAAAAGGGAAAAGAAAGAGAGTAATAGTTTCTAAAAGAAGAAGAAGAAGAAGAATTTAAGGAAATGGTGACTTCTTTTCCTCTTCATTTCAAACATGCATTGACCAATCCTTGTAAATTCAACACCTTTCCTCAATATATACCCATGACTTCCCATAATTTCGGCCGTGAGGGCACAAGAATTTTTCTCGCCAATCTTTCAAATGAAACATGAAATGCTTTACTATTTATTTGTCACATATTTTATATTATTAGTTTGGTATGTCTATGAATCTCTTAACAAATGTCACCTAAGATTTCTATACACAAAAAAGACCGCTTGAGTTTGGTTATTTTGCCCTTTAGTATGAATTTATTTTGGGTGAAATCGAACGTCTCACTAGAAAGAGAGAAATTTATAAAAGAGGAAGCTCTTCTTTTTACTAAGGGAAATGTATTTATATTTTTATCCTCATGTTGTTGGTCAGTATATAATGCGATAGTAAGATTTGTTTTTTAGTTCACTTAGGTGCCTAAGTTCTAGTTTATTGGATGCGCTTTTCGTGGGTGTCGGTAATCTTTGGCCCTCCTGCATGCTTTTTAGGCAACATGAGGTGGGGTGTCTCCCCTAGGAGCGCCAACCACTTCGGGTAGCGTCTTAAGAATGGCGAGGCACTTTGAAGGTGTTTAGGAGAGGTCGAAAGCCTTGTACGCTCTGTGATTTCTCCGTAGAAGTCTTAAAGGCTAATTATAGAGAATAGATGTGGGGCGTTTCTTGTGACTATGTTGATTGTTACAGAAATTTTTTGGAGGTTTCTTGAAAAATATAAAATGGTGTTTGAGTTAACTCTTCAAATGTGGTTCATATTGGCAAGGTGGCATAGGGTTATTAAGAGGCGAGCCAAAACAGTTTGCATGGGCGAAGTGATAGAAAGCCATTACGATGCGACCAAAGTAGTTCGCAAAAGCGAGGGAGGGTAACGATGTTTCTTACTTTTAGAAGTAGTAGGTTTAGTAAACCCACATGACTCTTCGATTAATAAAACATACATGGACTTGGGCTGTGGTTTTCATATTTTCTAGGGCCCATGAGAGATCCTATTTGATGCTCTTAAACAAATTTAGTTTTCCCAATTGGGCCCACGATAAGGCCCAATGGTGCATCTGCCACACGGACACGGCCCACGTTCATATGCAACACGTGGCAGCTTGGACAGGAATTATATAATTCTTCACAAAAAAAAAATTGAACAAATAAATAAGCATTACGGAGTAATTATTTATTAAATTAAGCCCTATCAAAATAACAATCAACTGCAAAACCGGCCATTTTTGGTTCCAATTCGCCATTACAGCTCCTTCCTTCCTTCTTCGATTCCAACGATGGATCGACCTGTGATGGTGAAGGAGGAAGTCGAGGATGCTGAAGCTCCTTCAATGGCGTCGTCACGGGAGTATGAGGAGGAGGCACCTGAGGCTTTCGGATCTTTTTACCAACAAGACAATTGCGTCACCGTGGCTCAATTGCCGCCGAATTATCACCACCACACTCCTCCCAAGCCCAAACCCTACCACGATTCTACATCTTCTTCCTCGGTAGCCATATTTTTCCGGATCTCATGTTTCTGGTTTGCATTTGATGAACTTTGTGCAAAACTCGTTTACGCATTACCTAATATTCAATTCAGATTTTTCGTTTTTTTATTGAATAAATGGCTCGATTTATGAAGGTTTTGATGAATTGTTGTCAGGTTAAAGGAAAGAAGCATATGGAGAAGAATCCTGAGCTCTGGAAGATGAAGAAGGGACATTCTCCCTACAATGCTGAGAATGTATGAACATCTTTTGTCCTTTTGAGAACAATTCATTTGCTCTATTTGTATTTTTGAAGGAATAGCTTAGCATTAAAAGTAAATTTAATCTGATCACTTGACTTCAGTGAGTTATTACTTATTAGTGGCTGTTCAAAAATGTCTAATATGCTAATGTTGTCAGTAAACTCATATGTTTTGAATTAATGCTCACTATCCTAAAATAAGCCGATTATGTATAGTTCTGAATTGCTGAGAATCATATTGCTGATTGTTTTCTATAAGTCAGTGCACAATCTTCTCCATCTCTCTCTATTTCATGTTCCTTTTCTCCAACTCTGATAAGTTACCATGGTTTTAAGTTTCCTTAGCTCAATTTATGCTATTAAGAGATTGTGTGCATAATAGTTTTCTGAATGCAATGCCATTTTTTTCTTTCAAGACTGGCATACTCAATTAGTGGAATTTGTATACATTTTTTAACAGGCAATATCTGAGTACAAAAGGATGTCTTTGAGGTCAGTGAAGCTTCTAAGTCGGGGTTCCGTATTTATTTGTTACAATTTCTTTTTGTAGATTTAGTGTATGACAATCTTATCTCTGTACTTTACTTGAAGCTACATGCAGAATAAAGGCTTTAACTATGCATTATCTCATTCTGGTGATGCTCGGTCAAATGCTTTGCTTCGTGCAGAAGAACTCAAGTCAAATCTAGGACATGCTTTCCCTAGCTTTGTGAAGTCTTTGGTCAGGTCACATGTTGCCAGTTGTTTTTGGATGGTAATTTTTCGTGACAATATGTGAATTTGATAAAAGCCGAAAACACTCAGGGTCAGGGACAAACCTGAATCATTCATATCTTACAGTTCTATCTCTTTCGGTTATGATAGGGGCTTCCTGCGCAGTTCTGTAAGGCCCATTTACCAGACAAGGATACCAATATTATATTGGAAGATGAATGTGGGAAACAGTTTGTGATTAAATACATTGCTTACAAGACAGGATTAAGTGCTGGTTGGAGACAGTTCTCTGCTAGGCACAATTTGCTTGAGGGGGATGTTTTGGTTTTCCAGCTAGTTGAGCCTGCAAAATTCAAGGTGATGGTCTGAATTGCTTTTGTCATGTTAATTTTCTTCTTGTTCCGGATCTTCTAAATTGGTTTTTGGTTTCTAGAATCATTAGACAGACTTGAAAACCAAATACTTCTAATCAACTTTCTACTTGCTATTTTTATCAAAGACTTGTCCTAGTAAAAAAATTACAGATTTGGGGACTCGCTTTGCATGTTTTGAAATTTCACCAGAACAAGCTTTGATGAAGCTCCTATATTTTATGAGCGTAAAAGGTGATGTACAGTCAGAAGGTTAAATAGTACTGTACTTCTATCTGATTACAGTGAAGAGAAAAAGGCAACACTCTTATTTGGAAAACCATTGTATATTTCTGATAAATATCAAAGAGGGACACTCCTTGAGGAAACTCTTATCAGGAACATGTGTTCGGGGTAAGGGTCGTAGAGAGGGAGAGGACTTGGGAAGGAAAAGTTGGATTGGCTATGATAGTAAATGGGTCTAGTGTAGTCAGAGCTTTTGAAAAATACGACTCCACTTGGATGGAGTTAGCTAGGAAAAGTGAGTAAAAACTTGCAAAATCCAACTACTTCTCTTGGGTATGGGGGTGGCCTATGTAAGGATTACTACATCAAGACAGCTTAAAGAGATTTTGATACCTTTGTGAGATCATGGACAGCTCCATCTCCTCAATCACTATGATTGATCTCTTCGCCATTGAGATAAAAACATGTGGTTCAGGAGCTTTATAAGATTTTGGTTGAGATTATGGAGGAACATATTTTTCCACTGTTAGCGCACAAAGATTAAGTGGTGCATTTTGCCTTTGTAGGGGATGATAGGCACATATGGGAGCGGAAATTTTAACTTGAATATGTTTTTTTATTTTTATTTGTAGAAACCGAGATTTCATGATTTTATCGACTAAACCAAATTTTACTTGGAAGAATTATACAAAATGTTCATCGCCTATTTAGGTACACATTGTAAGGGCAAATAATTCAACGGAGGTGGACAGGGCTCTCGGCCATCTGAATTTTGATTCTCAGACAAAACAAAACCATGCAGGTAGGTTTGGTTGATATTTCTTCTTCATGGTTTTAGTATTATACTGTGTATGCCTGAAACCTAAGGTTTATTGATATCAATGGTCTGATGATTTTTATTATTGTCCTTGGATGCGATTCTTTAAATGCTGAAAATCCAGACATAGATGAGACTGCTTATAGCATTGCAAAGAGGAAACGTCCCAAGTCTCTTCCATTGGCTATTGTACCGAAGAAGAACAAACATATGGACCTGGCAAGATCTGTTGCTGATCCTGAGTTATCAGCCGAACATGCCAATGATAATGAGGATTTTGGTTCAGATGTTTTGGAAGAAATAAAATTATCTGTACCTTCTATCCAATTTCAAGAGGTCAAAAGTTTTGAGGATTTCAAAATTGTGGTAGATGGAATGCGTATCGATACAGAGCTGTCTGATGATATCCGGCGTAAGTACTACAAGCTCTGCTGCAGTCAGAATGCGTTTCTACATGAAAATCTTATTGGCGGGGTAAACCGCAATTTAATTTCTGGAACTATTTCTGAAACTGTCAATATCGCCGATGCAATAAGAGCTAGCAGGTTCACTACCTCAAGGGAGGAATTCATAGATTGGGACAAGACTTTAACAGCTTTTGAGATTTTGGGCATGAATGTTGGGTTTCTACGAACACGACTACATCGGCTATATAGCATAGTCTTTGACTCCGAAGGCTCCAAGGACACAAGGAGATACTTAGAAGCCAAACTCAAACAAGCTGAAGCTGACAACGAGATCAGAAATGTTGAAGCGAGGCTTGAGACATTAAAAGCAGCCTCCAGAAGATCCAGTGTTGATGTTGCGAGTCTGAAGTTGAAAGCTGAGAGGTACGAGCTCAAATTCAAGGAAGTGGTTTTTGCTCCATGGTGACTTTGTTGGATGGCAAGTATAGCCTTATAATTGTACCCTCCTCTAGTATATGATTTGTTATTATGTTTCCTAAATCTCCCACTGTAACATAAGGGAACGTTAGGTGATATCTTGCACAACACCTTTTAGCCATTTATGGATTGCTCTTGTAGATTATGCTTTAGCTTCATGATTATTATATAACAGTGATCTCTCTCTACATATGGTTGATGCATTTACGGTTCTTTGGGAAGTGCTTGTAAGTATATGCCTTTTATCGTTCATTCTGTAATGTGCAAGGTTGGTTTCTGATACATATTGTGACAGGCTACTATATGACTGAACATTGTGACTTAGTTGAGATATTGCTTATCCCGCAATGTTTAATTTATCCAGTTTTCAAATTACTAACATTTTTTTGTTTGTTTTTGTTTTGGTGAAACAGGGAAGAAAAGCTATCGAAATCGAAATCGAAACAATCTACAAGAGACCACAACAGGAGGAGTAGCCAGCCGCCGTTGCAGAATCCTTTGAGCAGAGAAAAGCAAACGAAACCAGACAACAGGAGGTTACGCCAGTCACCCTTTCTATTGCCAAATTGTGTCGGAAAAGAAAAGCAAACAAAACCCGAGCAACCAATGCTAAGTAGAAGGGACGACAGGAGGAGGCATAGCCAGCCACACTCGCCATTGCCATATCCATCTGCAATAGTCACGAAACCATCCACTGAATCCAAAAGGTCAGATTGGCACTTCTGAAACTTTGAGGTGAGGACCAGTAAATTTTGTATTGAAATAAAATGTTTTGTTTTTTCACCTTTTGATTTTTTGGGAAATATATCAATCAATAGTCAGTATTCTCATTCATTCATTGAAATTTGAAGAGGTGTTTGAGAATTTTAGCAATAAGATTTGCATGTCCAACAAGGTTCACTTTAACCTCTTAGGTCTTGTTGAGAAGGTCTATACAACTTATGCTTCTCTAATGTCTATAAACATTTGGAGACAATAAAGTTTGGTCATTGCACAAATTGTTGCTCTGTATGAGCTCTTACATGAAATTTGCCCACATGAGCAACCAAGCTTATGCACCTTTGTTGCAAATCAATTTTGGTTTATTACTAAAAGAACACCAATTCAATAGTGAAATTTGTTTTTTAACAAGAAAATGACACGGTATGTTTGACTTGTACTAGATATATGCTAACGGTTGATGTCTTATCCTAAAGCTTGTATGTTCGTGAAGGAGTACGTATGAATTTAAATCAAATCAAACGTTTGGACAATTTTAAAATTTATATTTAGATTTGATTGTAATTAAACTGCATTCAAGACCTGCATAGACATAAGATTTTAAATTGAACTCTTATCTTATCATTCAAAATTCTATATTTTTTCATACAATATATTTGTACAACATTTTAAAAGATAAATTTAAATCAAACCCAATCTAAATTTATATATTAGACACACACTACTTTAATGAATTATTAAGTATATCCTCAACTTAAGAAAATTTTACCAAATAATTTACTCCTTTCAAAAGTAAGATTAGCTAACATCTTGTAGATAATAGAAATAAGACTTTGATTTGTTGTGTGGAAATGAGTGTTGGAATCATGGCAAAAGTATCTGCAATCCCTATTTTATTGGTAAAGCCATTGGATTTGGATCTGAGAGATCTTCCTCTACTCACAAAAGAATAGAAAAAATGCACACTCAAAGATTATAATAATAAAGAAACACATTAAATTAAAAATTAGATCAAGTCAAAATCATGATCTTCATAGCCTACAAGAGGACAGCTACACTGCAGAAGTTCCCTTCAACTGCAAAACATTTTCTTTTGTACATATCAAAACAGCCAAACACCAAACTTAAAGAAAGTTCAAAAAGAAAAATAATAACACCCAAGATAACATTAAATTAATCCAACTCAATTAAGACCCAATCTAAACCAGTTAATCAAGTGAAGAAAAAAAGTCCAATCTTCCTCCCAAAAAAATTGTCCCATATCTCTAATCTACCCATAAACACCATCTTCAACCAATCTCCTGCAACTTGAACCCACCATCATTCAACAGTTCCTGCAACAACAAAAAATTAAAATCAACCAAAAACCCTTAAAAAAACAATAAATAAAAAAAGGTTAAAAAATGTTGAGCATTTTGTTTACCTGTGAACTCAAAGGCTTCAGTAGCAGAGGTCTTGTTATCGTTTTTCTTGGAGCCAATGTGAGACTTCTTGAGACCCAGAAGGCCTTTCCACCTTGTGGAGGTTTTGGGACGCCGGAGAGGCAGTTCTTGGTCGTCGCCGACGAGGAGCTCTTCCCGGAGAGTGGTGGTCTTGTTGTGGGTAGGCTTGAAAGGCAAGAACTGGCCTTTACAGAAGAGCTCATCAGCAGTGGTCATCATGGACATTGAGTAGTTGTTGGTGACAGAGAATTCAAAGTCAGAGGTTGGTGGTGACTGGTCCCTAGGGTTCCTCATAACCTGCTGCTGGTGGTGAAGTTGGTGGAGATACTGAGACTCTGCAAAGTCATTGGAGAAGGAGATTCTAGGGCTCATTGGAGGGCACTGGTAGGTTTTGTTGGTGTGGTCTGAGGAGGATGGAGAAGAAGAAGAGCTGTCCAAGCATGCCATATGGGTCTCTCAAAACAACATGAACTGAACTCAAGAGACAAAACAGTAAAAATAAAATAAAATGAAATTGATGAAACCCTAATAAAATGAAGCACTGTTACAACCTCTCAAGTAGATGGGTCTGTATTTATATCTATGGAGTAGGGCTGGGATGGTGATGACATGTGTGTGTATCTATATAATAACATGTATGTGTGTGTGGATGATGTCAGATGTGGATCTATCATGGATGATGCTTTGGCCTTGTTTGTTTGGCAACATTACTAGAAAATTGTACGGAGCTGGTTCAAACAGTTGAGTTTCGTATAATAGTACGTTCGGATAAAAAAAACAGTAAAAAAATTATCACTTGTTGAAATGGTTGGTTAATTTGAATGTGCATACATGTTCATGTTATATGGTTTAATGAGTAGTACATGATAAAAGATAACTTTGATTGTGTATAAAATGGATGGTGTAAGGTTAATTTATTGGGCATTAATCAACGTAGGTGTTAACTGAGTAACTTAAACAAGTATAATAGACTAGATCGGTAAACTTCATCGACAAATCTAGTGATTCTCATCCGCAAAAACAACGAGCTCTCAGGAGCTTTCATCATTGAAGTCACCGTTTGTTACCTTTACGGAACATCGTACTCAATTTCTCTTTTAAATTTTGTTTACATGTCGACTCCTTTGACTGTTACCAAACAAACACTTAAACAGTGCATGCATGTTCATGTTATATGGTTGATGTCATGATCATGTTATGGACATGTGATGTGATGTTTTTTGTCATGACATGTTAAATTGGCATTTAATGGAAGAGCTCGATGGGGTGGCCAATCTTGAATTTCAAAGATCACATCATATATATATATATATATATATATATATGATAATAATAGTGAGTGTTTTGTTTGGCAGCTGGATAATATTAGTATGTCTGAAGTTACCAAGAACCTCTCTTTTACTCCTATCGATGTTCACAGCTACACATTTTATTCATTTTTATTACATATAAATAATTCTGATCATATCAATTATCAAATTCTACCCAATCCCCATCCACACATTTCTTGTAATGTTTCTGATAACGAAGATTCTGAGAAATAGCATTTTTCCAACAACATTTTTAAAATACTTTGTTTCTGCTTCTGCCATATTAAAGGGACTCACTGACAATTTTAAATACAAGAAATGTATACAAATATTCATTTTTCAAATAACTTTCTCGTACAATCTCACTTGTAACTTAGCTGCAGTAATTTATTTTTTATATTTTATATTCCTAGTTTTTGTAAGTCCCATAAATTCTTCTACGATACTAAAACCTACCAATAATAAATGCTACGCGGGTTCTTCATTCCCCATTCAATTTATTTTATAATTTAAAAGCCATTTTTCTATAATGTACTTGTTAATTGAATTTGGAATATCATGGACACTATATCATATACAATTCTTAAAAATTACAATGATTTTAACATTTTATTATAACAACCCAATATATTCATATTTGCATATATTTTTTCTATACATTTGTCGTGTTTTTTAAATGAAATTGTTTTAATTTCAAATTTGTTTAATTAATTAATAAAATGAAAATGTTAATTATGGTATGGTGGTAATAAAAGTGTTGAATTCAAAGTGACACAGAAAAGCAGAAAAGAGGTCAGAGCTGAAAAATGAACAGTGGCATCAGAATCCAGGGAGGAGCCTCTATTGTGTGGGCCATGCTTGCATTGACTCCTCTTTGACTTGACTCTATATATGAGCTGGCTTATTTTAAAAAAAAAATACTCCTTCTATTATTTTCTGACTAAATAAATTGCTCTAATTATATTATCTACTAGATAGATATATGGTATTTTTATATTTTATAGAATAGAATTTGTGTCTATAAAGCGGTTCGCTTAGGTCCGCTGTTTTTATGTTAGACTCGCAATATTGGTCATCATGATGTAACGTGCCGAGCGGTATTTATTAAATAAAATATAATTGTTTATTTCAACAATAAAAAATACTGAAATAGATCACGTTCGCACATGATAATTTCTCGTCTTCTTTCCGTCTTGATTTGTAAAATTTTCTTGTAAATATCCTGTTATCATCTATGAACTTTTATAGATTAGTTAGTTTGTGAATATTCTAAAACATGTAATTTGTCAATTATTATTAATAAAAATAGCATTTCCTTATAGAAAAACAATGAGTTGAGTTCAGTGTAGATATAGGAAGAAACAAAATATAAAAAGGTTTTCTGGTTTGGAGGGGAACACATGAATGTACAAGATAAAAAATGATTTAGCATGTGTATATTATATTATTGAAACCTTTTGGAAAGAGAGGCAATCAAATCAAGCACTCCCACATCTCCTATTTTTGGTGTGTAGCATGTCATATCAAATATGATATGTGTTCATGTAAAACATGAATAGAGACAAAATTCATTACCATTCTTCGTTTTCATTTATAAATCATAGCTCAATAAATTAGATTATAGAGGTAAAGACTAAATCTATCTTTTTGTATCTCATTGTCATTAAATATCAAACATATAGTTGGCAACATCTAGAAGAGCATGTGCACACTTGGGATGTAAAATCCCAAACATAACTTTAATTAAAAATAATTATCTTTATTAATTAACCTTTTTTAGTAAGTATTGACTCATTTGAGCAAAATTAAAGTAAGCCAGCTAGCATTTTTTTTTGGAAGCCCATAGAATTCAATTCAAAGATATATTAATTAATGGATAATAATAGTAACTTGAAAGTCATAATTCATTTATGATAACAAATGTAGCTTTTAGTGTATAATTTTGAAAATAGGAATTGGGACTTGGAGCTATAAAGTATAGAGAAAGATAAGCAATGACACTTGGGATTAAGTTGTTAAAAAAGAAGATTAAAATTGAAAAACATGTGGGATAATAAATGTATGGAGGAGAAGCTTTTTGAATTTACTAGCTTGCACCCAAAGGACATAGTTGTCACTCACATGGTTCCAAAATGGTCATTCAAATGGGGTGGTGACAAGTGGTATATTCCCACATATCAGTGCCCTGTTAATCAGGACACAAGACCAGTCAACACCTCCCTCACAATTTATTTCTCAAATAAATACATATATACGGAAACTCTAATTCGTTCGTGCATGTCATGTTAAACATGGATTATATGTTGCATGATTTCGTGATTATAGATACAAAATATGAACACGACACGTAAAATGATAATCAAATAAGTCGTGCTGACATGACTCAAAATTAGTATGTGCAAGATATGCAACTGCATATAACGTCTAATTGAGGAAGAGCGCAATTTGACACTAGTAATACAAGATGTACGATCCAACATATTTGACACATTATACATAATTATAAAATGTATAAATCCAAATTTTATGTCGTAGTACTAGTTGTGACATGCATGACCCGCTCTAATTATATCTCTCACTAAACTACAAAAGCCCTTTGGATTTAAGCAAAGAAGACGAAAGCTTTTGGGTTTTGCAGAAGGGTACATTGTCTCTGATCCCCCATTTTCTGTACAGCTTCTTTCTCATTTTTTAAACATATTTAAATATTTGATATATACATATATTATTATCCATATATATATACACACACACACGAGCTTCTTATATTCTTCAAATGCTGTTGTTGCTCTTTTTTCTATGTCAGATCCATATTTGAGAAGAAAGATAAAGTTTTGTAATACATAAGACGGTAGCTTCAACTGAATCCCCAAAACATACACATGAAAATTGATTAAATAAATAAATAAATAAATATTCCAACATACCAATTGGGCTCTTCACTAAACTCAAAGGGTACGGAGATTGTACCAGCCACCTCAGCGCCACCTACTACACCTCCCAATTCTCACTTCTTATTCCCTGCAAATGGGCCGCAAAACCAAACCTATTCTAGCCCAATCCAACAAATTCATTTTGGGCCTATTTTACATAAACCATATTAAAAAAAAAAACCCAATCATGATAAGTTTCAGTAAGTTTATTTCAACTCATTCAAGATTCTCTTAGGTGTTAGGAAAATCTTGGTGGAAGTAGATGCTAGCTCTATTATTACTCTGTTTTACATGAATGATTGTAATTCTCATCCATAAAGATCTTTGTTTCTGGAGCAGGAACCAAACTTCAATGTTCGAAGAGTTCATGTTATTACAGGTTGATAGACGGGCAAATCATTTAGTAGATTTTTAGTAAAACTTTGTTATTATAATTTACCGAGTGTAACTTATTATCTCACCCTCTTGTGGGTGCTCTTTCTCTACTTTCAGATGATTGTATCCTAAACTCTTTGGTTGTTGGACCCTCTTGAGGCTTTTCAATACATTTTCAGATTTAAAAAAACAGCCATTAACAATTACTTATAATTAACCATTAACAATGACAAAACAAGTCACATTACATGGCCTCACAACATACAGAGCAATCACACACACACAAATTATAGAACAAAGATACTATCAAAAGCAAATAGATACACATATATAATTAATGATGACAGATCAGTAGAGTAGATCACCAATTACTTTGATTGGTGATCTTCATGTGAAGGTGCTTCTGAGCGTAGTGCACGAGCTTCTCGATTTCAACGGGACTGTCAATAAGGCCGTCGTGGTCAGCATCGACTTCCTTCATCCCCTGACGAGCTTGCCACCAGGAGAACCATATCCGGAGGCTGTGGAGAGCGTCTTTGAGCTCTTCGAGGCTGATACGACCGTCGTGGTTGGCGTCGTATCGCCGGAGCCACATCTTGAACTCGTCCACCGTCATCTCCTGGCTGGGCTGCACTTGCATGCAACACATGATCGCCATATCTTAGCTTGTGCTAGCTTGATGTATGTATCTGAGTGTTGCATCAACTTTTATATATGAAATTAAAGGAGGGCCTGATATGATATGGTTGAGTGGAGAAACGAATATGTCACCAACTTTGTGTTATAGCATATTTTGAAAATTTCTTCATCACTAGCTTTTTTTGGGTGCAACTTTATTCTTTGTTTCAATAATTAAACGTACTGTTTTGAAGAACAATACTTAAAATGTGTGGAATGTAAGGGAGGGTCAAGCTAATCAATTGGCTTTAATTGTCACTAGAAAGAACCTTCTCTTTTTTATGAATGACCTATGGTTATTTATCCAAATTATATACAGTCCAAAAGGACCCAACTTGTAAAGATAGAATATCAAATCTCAAAAGGGCCCATGATAGAGCCCAACTTGTACACGTGGAATTGATGGGCTTGAGCTTGGGTTTGAGTTTTTTTTTTTAAGGTTTTTGAGTTCAGGAATTGGAATGGGGTTGAAGAAATGGGCGGAGAAGAAATGGGGGTTTTGGGTTTGAAGTGGATAAGAATTGGAGTGAAAGCATTGCAGATT
>JAYMTF010001542.1:0-22740 GCA_036897485.1 Pelargonium nanum | reverse complement strand
TAAATCAAATATACTCTGTCTCTGCATCTCTTGTTTTTATAGGAGTAAGCTATATATAATGACCTACGAACAAACATATATCATTTTATATGTCACACTCCTCATATAATCATAAATGTCCAAAGACATGGACCCTAAATAATTGAAATACTATGTTTGTTCTGTTTGCCAGATGTCACCTTCTTATAGCTTTTTATTTCTTTAATTGTCCAATTCAAGACATGTCTGTCCAGGGACCGATTCAGAATTTTTGTTCCGTGGGAGCAAACTATAATGGTGTATTTGGGAACCATCATTTGATTTGAAATGCTGGATTTGAGCCAAATAAGGTGTTTGGGAACTCCAAGAATTTGGATTTGGATTTGAGTGAAATCCAATCGCATTCAAAACATAAGATTTCAAATGACAGCTCATACCTTGTCATTTGAAATTCTATGTTTTCTCAAACTTTATATTTGTATTTGAAATACAACATTTCAAATCCAAAAATTTCAAATGGCGAATTTCAAATCAAATCCATGTTCCCAAACGCAACCTAAAAGTATTTTTTTTTTATCAAACTATTAGAACCAAAACTGAAATTCTTGTGGGGGCAAAAATTAAATTTTTATCTAATATTATTGACAAATACTTTTCCAAAAAAAAATTGTGGCAAATATTAGTATTTTAATGAACAATTTTTGTGTGTGTCTATGTGTGCATCCGTCCCTGTGTCTACCCATTATTACTATGACTATTGCATGAAAATAATTAATATCTTGGAGTCAATTTTATAATGAGAATTCTTATTCTCATTCTTATTCTAAAACTTTAATCATAACATTACTAAAATTACTCAATTTCATGTTGATTATTTGCATATTTAACTTAAAATTTAACTCCTTGATAATATGTTTTTAATCGTAAGCTCCTCACATGAAACTATTTGTGGTGGAGCTTGTTGCTCCTGATTTGGTTCAAATTTTTTGGTTTGATTTGGTTGTCAAGGGTATTTGACGGTTCATAAAATAATCTCTTAATTTTGTTCAGAAGAGAATATCATGAATTATCAATACATTTACTACAAGGTTAGTGGGAGCAATTAATTAAGCTTGTTTCCTTGTTATCTACGTTTATGATATGTGAGATGAGACCATTTCTCTACATAAAAAAATTTCACTAATAAGTGTAAGTCTCATTGTGAATGTCGACATGCATGTTTCATTTGAAGTGATGTCCAAAATGAATTTGAAAGAAACAAATAACTAACATTCCATATGATTCTATTGTTCAAATTTTGATCTATGCATATAGGTCTACATAAACTTGACATTACTTTTAATGTTAGAATTAATATACTTTTATTGTTAGAATTAATATTGGGGATTTATGTTAGAGTAATTTGAGTATAGACCACTAAAGACTGTTTTAGAAAATTGAAAAACTTGTTTAGTGACACATGTTTTATCTTACCTTAGTATATATGGCTCGTAAATTACGAGGTCTTTCAATTCATTTGTGAATTGAGTCGGTCTATTCTTTTGAAGATCAAAACAGTCTCCTTTGCCGTATCATCTCTCCAGTTTGGCAGAGACTCTCTGCCTCAATGGATGATAATTGATAAATGTTTTAGTGTTGTTTAATCTGTGTCTATATTGTCTGTTTATTCATTATATACACTACATTTGTCTCTTACAATTGTACCAAACAAGCACTAAATGTTTTTGTTCCTTTATTAAATGATAATTTGATAATTTCAACCATAATATAACACTCTTAATTATATCGTATTCACAATCTTTCTCAACGTGCGCTCGGATTCATGATCTCGGAGAACACATTTTCCGACCTTAATAATCTATTCGAGTTGTCACTAGTAATAGTTAACGTAGTGTTGCTCTTGGAATCTAACGCTTGTCCACAAGAATCAGAAAACAAGTCGTCCTCGTTGACATTGTTGCCTCTCATTTCACCATATGAACTCAAGGGACTAGGAGAAGCACCTACTAGATCAAACGCATATCCACCGTTGATGTTCTTCTCTGCTGTGTCTTGTAATTGCAACGCGAATTCAAGGGCCCACACCACATCGCTCATCGTCGGCCGTTTGATTCCTTGATCAGACACACACCTCTGCGCCACCTCTCCGTACTTGAGTAAACACTCCGGTGCGATTTGACCGTTCAGATGTGGATCAATGATCTCATGGAGGGTTCCCAATCGACTGCAGTTGTGGCCCCACACGGCCAAGCTGATTTTCTCCTTTGGTAGGCCCATCACCATCGCCGGCCTCGCACACAACACTTCGTACAACACCACGCCGAACGAGTACACGTCAGATTTCTCCGTCAGCTGCTGCCTCCGGTAGTATTCTGGGTCCACGTACCCAATACTCCCTTTCACCACAGTGCTGACATGGGTCTCGGCTGCGCTTTCGGGGCCCAATTTCGACAATCCGAAATCCGAGAACTTGGCCACCCATTTTTCATCCAGTAGAATGTTGGTGGTCTTCACATCACGATGAATGATTACGTGCTTCGCACCTGTATGAAGATATTGCAAGCCGCGGGCCGCACCGATACAGATCTCGAGACGTCGCTTCCACGAGAGCGGTTGGTTCTGCGTTTTGTAGAGATGATCGCGAAGGGTCCCACGAGGCATGTACTCGTACACTAAAATCATCTCGCCTTGTGCGTCACAGTAACCAATCAGAGCCACCAGATGCACGTGGCGGAGCTTAGAGAGCATTTTGATCTCAGTCTCGAACTCGTAAACCCCTTGTTTCGACGACGGTGTGGACCGTTTGATTGCAGCAGGGGTGGACACACCATCAACATTGATGTAGCCTTTATACACATTACCAAAACCCCCGCAACCAATGATGAACTTTTCGTCAAAGTCGTGCGTGGCTGCTTTGATCTCGCCGATAGAGAAATGTCGGCAAAGATCGGACGGTAGAGAGGAGGCGCTAGTGGCTGACGACTTGTAGGAAAGTGGGATCCACGACGAGTTGGCTTTACTCGACCCAGAATCCATAGCTCTCCTCCTTCTCCAAACGGCAAAGAAACACAGCGCTAAAACCAAAACTGCAAGAAGCGAACCAAGTGTCGCGACGATGAGTACAACCATCGCCGATATAGCCTTTCTCCTCTCCGGCGCCGTCGGTTCCGGAGGCGGAGGGACCGTTACGAGCTCCGGGTTGGACCCAGCGAGACTTCCATCAGACTTATTCAACTTGAATATCTCCGCGCCGTTCAAGAGTACATCGTAAAATTCTGGTTTCTTATCAGCGTTGGGATGTAACTCAAGCCACAGGTCTTGCTTTCCCTTGTTCCCCGGAACAAAAACGACGTAGTCTTGGTACACCGGAATCCCGTTGCCGCCGCTCATTTGGATGACATCGGCCTGCTCATCCGCCGTCTGATTGTTGATGTATATATAAAACAGGCGTTGATACTTTCCGGTGACCTCTTTTTGAGTCTCACAGAAATGGAGCCTCACCAGATAGTTGAACCCTGAATCGACCTGGAAGCACCACGAGAGGTTGTATCTTAAGTTCATGGCGGGCTCTCCACCCCTGACACGTGAAGTCTGGTACACGACCTCTGGGGCCGTGTAGGTGGGCGTGTCCTCACTATATCGTATCTTAACGTCTAGACGCGCTCTAGGTATGAGTCCCAGCTGGCTACCAAACACATAATCTTGGTCAGTTTGCCATGTCCGGAACATGCCGGAATCATTTTCCGGGGATATATCTGTTCCACCGACGTTGAGTCGATAAACAGTCTCCAAGGAAGTGGAATTTTGGAAAGAGAACACGGAGGTGGAACCTACGTTGGTGTAGCCATAGTCCGGTCCGCGGTAATAGAGACTGTTTGGCATAGACACAATTTCAATACCATTAACAAAAGCATAGGAGCCAGAGGACGGGACGAAAGTAATGTTTATCTGCTGATCGTCCCCCGATTGGACGACGAACTCTTTGACGAAGACGGTCGCCGGGGGCGTGATGGCGGAAACGGTGAGAAAGGCACTGAAGTTGCTCAACAAAGTGTGGCCGTTGGCAGTTACGGAGAAGAAAGAGAGGGTTTGGTTGCGGCCGGAATAGGTGTCGGGGTAGAAGTAGAGGCGGAGGAACTTAGGGCCGGAGGAGACCGGGAAGGTGTAGGTGAAAGTGGAGAGAAAGAGACGGGCGGTGGTGTAGGGTATTTGGGGAGTGGAAGGATCTTGAGTGGAGGCTGTGGATGGGATAGTTAAGGATGTGTTTTGTAGAGTAGCTGCGGATGCAAACTTGGATCGGCCGTCGTCGCCTTCCCATTGCCGGCCGTTCCGGGAAGTTTCGTTTGAAGATGAGCCGCAGTTGAGGAGGATGACATCAGTGGCAATGTATGGGGAAGTGTAATCGGAGGCGGCGCGGAGGAGGACGGCGAGAATTAGGGACAAGATCAAGAAGTGGTTTTGAGGTTTGAGATGCATGTCAAAAATTAGGGACAAGAGATAATGGTAAATGATTAGAGATTGAAGGATGGTAATTTAGTATATAGTATTGGAGTTGGTACGTACAATAATTTCCAGGGAGTTGCTTGCTATAGAAAAGTCACTCGACGACCAGTGGCGATCGAGAAGACTTGGTCTTTGGCTCTTTGCCATGCAAGTTCATGTGAGAATAAGATATGGGCAAAATTGCTCACCACTCGAAACAAACTTGGAAGATAAGGTTAATGGAATCTTTATACTTTTGAAAAGTAGGTCTTCGCATACGTGGCTACAGTCTCATAATGGCCCATATGCACAATCATTTTTCTTGTTTTATTCAGATTTTGAAATATCTTATTGATGATCATTCTTGACCTTAAAGTGATGGCTTAAATTTTGAAAAGTCGTAAGGGTTACTAATAAATTTTACGATCTATTGGGACATGTTCACCTTCTAAAATTACAGAACATAGATAACAAGCTAATTTATAGAAGAAGGTTTGTGTAGTCACAAGTTTTCTTTTGTGTTTGCTTTGTCTTTGATCCTAATCATTGTTCTTGCAGATATGCATGATAATAGAAAATTTTGCTGATCAATGGAAGTCAATACTGATTAAAGTACAGAGTGTTTTAATTTCATGTTGTATCTCAAAATATGTCTATTTCACCATTTGGTCAAAGTTATTGTATAGAAAAGGGTGTTACACTCCAATTTAGACATAGGTTAACAAGGAAATTCAACTAATTTGAGCCTTTATTATTAATCAAGATAGGAAATTAACATTTATGAAGTTTGACTTGTGGTCATCACAACACAACACAACAAGAACAACTACTCTTCATGAAACAAGAAGTGAAGAGAATGGAATGGTGCATGCATATATATAAACAAGGAAATCTTGACAAGAACTCTGATTACAAATTAATGATCTCATGTCCATTGATCATCTCCAGCTAGCTCCTCGTACGTCCTCAGCTGCGACAATGCTCCTTGTAGATGCAAATTCGTCCATTGTTATTGGCTCGATGTATGCATTGGCTCCCGTCACAAACACCTTGCTTCCCCTTCAGAGTATCATAAGAGATACGATTTACGGCAAGAAACCTTTCACTCACTAGGTTTTCCATCATCAACTCGCTCGCAGCTTCCTCTCCGACAGTCGCGTATATGTAGGACCCATGTCCGGAAGTGGCGGCTTCCGGCACAACTGAACAACATAAGACGATGATGATCAGCAGGACTGCAGATACAGCAACTCGCTCATCACTGGATCTTCTCATATCTTAATTTCTGGGTTGATTTGTTTTAGAGGTTTGTAATGATCAGATGGTGGTACCACAGCAAGAGATAGAGCTGATAATGGTTTGGATAAGAGATGAGAGGCTCTGGTTTTGGTGGTTGCCACTTGCTAGCTTTAGTATTGGTATAGTTCATAGAGTATCTTTTAGGTTTAATAATTGAGGTCCAATATTTTCATGGTTATTAGCTGTAGTTTCACAACCCTACAAGCCCATCACTGTGGATCACTTTTTGCAAGTGGCTCTCTTGTTGTCTGTTCTGCAATGCATGCGAACAATTTTTGGCTTGGACAGCCAAGTTGGTGACGATTTTTCTTTTCTTTGTAAATTAAACTCGTATTCAATTATTTAAGGAAGTGAGTCAGCATAACAATGACTAGCTAGATTCCCGAAGTCTTTGAAAAGTATACATGTAACAAAATTGCAGAGGAAGTCAAGACAATGTTCAAATGGTTAATGTCATTGTGGAAGAACACTTTTTAGAAACTGAAAGAGCCAACTTGGTGCACAGAAACCACTCAACATAGGTTCAGCTCTTAAAGTTGTGGGTGCAAACAAAATGAGACGACCGAGATGCTGGTTCTTCATGAATTTGATAACACTGCAGAACAGTCAACTATTCAATTAGAACCATATAATACTCAGCCATATATCAGATATTGCTGCAAAAATCCACATGAACTTGAAGAAACACCAATATGTTATTAATTCCCCACAATCTATACGTCCATTTATATCCATTTGGCTGTATATATATAAGAGAAACGATCCAATTAAGTTGTTTCATACTATCTTTAGCCCAACCAAGTTTTGTGCCCTCACCACAATGAAGATTATCATCTCAATATTCTTTTGCATCCTCGCAGCTGCCGAGAGCCAATGGTCTGCACCTGACAACATACTCATCAATTGCGGTTCCACCGAAAACACTTCAGATCCATGGCGCTCCTGGCTCGGAGACAGCTCCAAATACAACCCTACTGGCATTGCCACTTTAGAAATCTCCCAAGCACCTTATCTACCACCCAGTGTCCAGTCAGTGCCTTACTCCACTGCACGCCTCTCTCGCTCCCAATTCACCTACTCCATCCCGCTCGCTCGCCCCTCCAGCCCCGTCTTCATCCGCTTACACTTCTTCCCCGCCTCGTACCCGACGTCCTTCAACCGCTCCTCCGCCTTCTTCTCCGTCCGTGCCGGTCCCTACACTCTTCTCAGCAACTTCAGCGCCTCCCTCATTGCGGATGCCTCCACCGACGTCCCCGCGGTGTACAGAGAATTCTGTGTCGTTGTTTCCGGCGACACTTTGAACCTGACGTTCACTCCGAGTGAGGAGTATCCGGATTCTTACGCCTTTATTAACGGAATTGAAGTTGTGTCAATGCCGGACTATCTGTACTACAGCGACCCCAGCATAGTGATGACGGATGTGAAGATGGTGGGCGACACACAGCTGTTCTCGATTACAAATGATAGAGCTCTTGAAATTGCGTACCGGATTAACGCCGGCTCTATAACTCTTGGCCCGAATGATGACACGGGCATGTCCAGGGTCTGGGAGGCCGACGAAGACTACTTGATCAACGACTTGTCCAGCGTCACGCCGGTCAACTCAAGTATGGAATTGAGTTTCAGCGCTATACCAAATTACACTGCTCCAGTTTTAGTCTACCAGACCGCCAGGTCCATGGGGATCAACAAGACCACCAACTATGCCTACAATCTCACCTGGAAGTTTCCGGTGGATTCTGGATTTACTTACCTGGTCAGGCTACATTTTTGTGAGTTCCAGATTGAAATTAATGAAGTACATGACCGGGAGTTTACTATATACATTGCCGGCATGACTGCTGAGCCGCGAGCAGACGTCATCACGTGGGCCGGAAAAGGGATTCCGGTTTACAAAGACTATGTTGTGGTTATGGGGAAGACATCATCGTCGTCCGGCGCCGCCGGAGGAACAAAGAAAGTGGGTCTCACCGTCGCGATGCACCCTCGGGCGGAGTGGAGGACCAAATACTCCGATGCAATCTTGAATGGGCTTGAAATCTTCAAACTCAGCAACGACGGTAGTCTCGCCGGACCTAACCCGGACCCGCTCCCTACTATCACACCACTTCCAGCCTCGCCTGCGGTCCAACAAAATCCTAAAAAAGCTAATTGGATTCTAATTCTGTCAGTCACCGCTGCCGCCATAGCCACTCTATCTCTCCTCTTTTTCTTGATTTTCCGGCGGCCGGGAGCCAAACAATCTCGCTCCAGCCACAAAGGAGGACCTACGTACTGGAACCCTTTTTCTATGTCAACGAACAAGTCGTCCACGACAAAAGGGTGTTCGTCCCTCCCGTCCGATCTGTCCCGCCACTTCTCTCTGGCCGATATCAGAACCGCCACCCACAATTTCGACAAGGATTTCATAATTGGGGTTGGGGGATTCGGCAACGTGTACAAAGGGCTCATCGACGGTGACGGGGGAGCTCAGGTGCCGGTGGCGATCAAGCGGCTGAACCCGGGGTCTCAACAAGGAGCCCACGAGTTCATGACGGAGATCGAGATGCTCTCCCGCCTCCGGCACCTCAATCTGGTGTCTCTCATAGGTTTCTGTGAAGAAGACAGTGAAATGATATTGGTTTATGACTACATGTCTCGTGGGACCCTCCGCGATCATCTTTACGACACCGAGAATCAACCGCTACCGTGGGATCAGAGGTTGAAGATCTGCATCGGAGCGGCCAGCGGCTTGCAGTACCTTCATACAGGCGCGAAGCACCCAGTCATTCACCGGGACGTCAAGTCCACAAATATCTTGTTGGATGATAAATGGGTCGCAAAAGTATCGGATTTCGGGTTGTCACGAACCGGGCCAACGGACGTATCCAATACCCACGTCACCACAATGGTGAAGGGTAGTTTGGGGTATCTGGATCCGGAATATCGCCGGCGTCAACACTTAACGGAAAAATCTGACGTGTACTCGTTGGGTGTAGTGCTCTTTGAAGTGCTATGCGGTAGACCAGCGCTGAACCGGACGGCGGAGAGGAAGGAGGTGAGTTTAGCGGAGTGGGCCCGGTATTGTTATGAGCAGGGAACCGTTGATGAGATCGTTGATCAAAATTTGAAGGGTAAGATCGCGCCGGAGTGCTTGAAGAAGTACGTTGAGGTTGCAGTGAAGTGCTTGCACGATAACGGAGCGGAACGGCCGTCGATGAGTGACGTGGCGTGGGATCTTAAGTTTGTGCTGGATATGCAAAACGCTGCGGATGAGAGGAACATGGCCCAACTTGGAATCAACGGTGGTGATTCGGTGATGAATTTTGATGAGATCAGTTACAGCAGTGATTCGAAGAGTAGTGGAATTACAATGGGAAGCAACAGTAGTGATCAGAGTTTTAGCGTCACGAACGGTGACACGTTATCGTTAGTGATATCTAACACTGTGTTCTCTGAGATCAACAATCCCATAGGGCGGTGATAAAGATTGAGGAACAAGATCACTTGCATGAATCAAAAGCTCGTATTATTAGCTATCAGGACTCAGGAGATCATAGTGTCGTTTTACTGCTTACTAGATATTTTGGATTGTCGTTTTTTCTTCTTATGGTTCATAAATATTGTCGTTCAAAGAGAGAGTATTTAGATATTCCTCACCTGGTAACTATTCAAAGACTCAAATACATGAAATCATCAAAACATTATCATTGATGACATTATTCACTCTCTATAAGTGTAAATTCTCTCCATCAAAGAAAAACGTTTAATACTTGAGTTTCATCCTAAATCGTTTCTACATTTATCGTTCTAAATTCTCTCTTTAGACAGACACTATCGGTAGTTCATTAGTTTGATTATTGTAGAGATTCTCAATCTCATTCTTAAGGTGAATTTATGTGTACTTGCATTGATTTTCACTTTACTTGATTCCTCATTCGGTAGCCCAACACTAGAGTGGATGAATACCCAAGAAGATTGAATCTCCGGTACCAGAAAACTCTCACTAGGTAGCGATTTTCGTTCCGAAACTTTTCGTTCTGAATTAACAATACCTGAACGGAAAAATTTGTGTTCCCAGTTGAAAAGAAATATTATATACAAAAAATTAACTTTTTTCAAGTAAAATCACCGATATGCAGAAGAAAAATAGACTTTTCTAGAATATATGTTATAGATCAAAGAATTTATGGAATTTGAACTTTAAATTTGATTATGTTATTATTAAATGTTTTATGTTGATTATTTTTATATCATAAAATTCATTTTACTAAATAAATATTGCGCGTTTCGAACAAACATTCTAAACAAGCCCCTAACGTTCCAAATACCAAAATGCTAATTTTTCGTGTTCCCATTTTCGTTCCATTTACCGAAACGTTCCGATGACAAGATAACCTAGGATCGAATTTTGACTTAAACTTAAACTCTTACCTTTACTGTTAGACAGAAAGACAACAAAAGTATAGATAAGGTGGAAGTGAGGCAGTGGTCTGTGAGTAGAGTGGATACGGAAAAGCGTATTGCAAAAAGGTGTGTTTTCCTATATAATATGCATCACAAACACTACAGCAGCTGTAACTAAAACTAAACTCAAATATCCATTACAACACATACCATTCGTCGAAGAAGATGAGGATTGTTTGGTTGGTGGTGCTGCTGCTTCTTTTTCTCATGGGCACGTCGTGCAGTGGCAGTAATTATTCAGCCTCCGACGAGACCTCCTTCTGGTACGATCCTCTACTTTTAATGGATCCATCTCTTAAATCGTCTGTTCCTCCCTTGGACATCCAAAAAAGTTCCGGAATCAAACATAAACCATCTGTAACTTGTCCAAAAAATAGGCCTTATAACTCATGTATACCTTCGAAAAATCACAATAAAAAAGGTGAAAAATGCATATTTCCATCTTCTCATAATCGTGACTGCCACTATTGAAGCAAGGCCACCAAAACCAGATGCATCGCTGTTCATCTATTTCTATTATATATGCACTTCAATTCTGTATCCAACTTCTATATATTTCAAATCTATATGTATGCTTCATTGCATTATCAACTATCAACTATGGTATTGTTTTCCTTTAATTACCATCGACATCATTTTAGGGGATTAATTTGCTTCAGTTTCTTGTTTGCTATTCCAACTTCAATATCACTCCTGTTTCTTTCTTCATATTTTCACTGTAGAATCATCTCAAATTAATACAAACATGGAGATATTGGGTATTTATTTTATCGTTACTGGCTAGTGTTTACTGCTTAATAGTTGTTTGGTACCGACAAAATATGAGGCTATAATTTAGTTTCATTAAAGGAATGGGCAGAGTCTATGAATATGAATGAAACATATTCTGTAATAGAAAGGAAATTGAACATTAAGATTGAGTGGAAGCGCTGCAAGGGAAAGTTTTTCTAAATTCAAAATCAGCTTAACATTAGAAGCATACAAATTAACGGCTAATGACTCAAAATTACTATTCCCAAACTAAGATAAATAATGGCAGCTTGTGCTGAAATTTTTCCACCTATACGGCAAAACAGATCAGACCTGTTTAACGAATCATCAAGCCTTGCATTGCCTGTGAGCCATCTTCGGCAATCTTATTAGCTTGAATGGTGCTGATCACACTTGCAATATTTCCCTGAAATGCAAATAGGCAATAGGCCTAGGTTAAGTCTTAATCTATGGTTCAATTTAAACTATTATAGTGAAGACAGATCAACAAATCCCATAAATCATGAGATTACACACATCTCAACAAGAATGAAAGATTAAATAAATCAAAATAGAAATGCCTTCCAAAGGTGAAAATCAATTGGCTTATGGCGGATAACATTTGAAATGTGAAGCTTCATTGAGGGAAATTCTTTACCTTCCAAGTTGCCAGCTTTGTTCTAAGACTCTCCCACTGATGTTGCCCAAATACACGCTCAGTACAGCGACTGCACAGGAATAGTATCCAGAAAGCAACAAGCAAAACAGTCAGCACTGAAGTACTCCAACCAATCTCAATAGAACATGCACAAACCTTGAAAGAATACAAAGCACACCAGCACACCAGCACACCTCACAATAACAACTTGATTCATCTGGTCCATCTTACAATCAAATATCTTGGCACCTATTGCTTTAACCACCCACAGTTCTACTTCTTCATCCTCAATCTGCCGAAATGAAAATCTCTCCTACGTGATATACCCAACACAGGAAAGCAAGATCAGAAGGAGCAAAATAAGGATAAGAAGACCATACACAAAGTGTGTCCCTGATGAGAGCATATGGAATCCGGCCAGAACTATCAGAGCCAAGGTCCACCAATGACATCAACCGCATCTTTGTTATACAGTCTTCATGGACAAGGCCTACGCAAAAGAAAATTTCTGATTAATTATGAGCAGAACTTAACAAATGAAGAATAATGATATTAAAAAGAACTGGGACAAAACTAGGCTCATCCAGCATCCCAAATTATAAACAATACTATTTACCATAGCTTTTCAATGAAGTAGAATTTGCAGCCTGGAACTCCAGGTAGGCATCCAACCTCTGAGTCAGAAAGATCTTAAGAAGCTGATATACCAGCGAATGTTTGGCATCTTTCTCCAATTGCTTTACAGCAGGCATATCTAGCAAATTACACTGCAACGTCAAAACAACATTAATTCCCTCATAACACAAGGCTACAAAAAAATGTCTAGATTATTTATGAAAAGGTAATGAAAGCCATGCATACTTGCACACAAACTGCAAGATTGAGATGGTGAAAGCCCAAAATCAATAAGAATATTACAGGAAAAAAACTAAGTGGTTACCGAAGCATATAAATGGAAGAAATTTATATAATCCCAACAGAATTAATTTTAGCAATTAGCACTATGCTTGTTAGGACAAGTAGGAGAAAAAGGGAGGACCATGGAAGAAAAAAATCTCAGATTCTTGTGATTATATGAGAACCTGTTCAGCTTCTCAAGGCCCCAATAAAAATAAGGAGATACATGTTTCCTCCGTCCCAAAATAAGTGTTCAGTTTGAATTTTTGCTTGACTTTCCCCCATGTGCCCCAATCTGACTTTTCTCCAAGTGGTTATACTTATCTTAGAGATATAATCAGCTGATGATTAAAATGGGAAACATAAAAAAACAATGGAATTCCGTAATTTAGACTCTTCAAAGATGAGATTTTTGATTTGTTTGCAATCTGACATTAGCAAGAGCAACTGAAGATATTAGATAAATTATATAATAAATTGATGACAATGAGACGCATTTGTAAAAAGTACTACAAAAAAGATGCAAGAATCTTGTAAGCAGATCATGGCTCATAAGATCTTTGAAATTCCGTCAAATTCTAGACTACCTGAAACATGTCAGGTGCCTTCACAAATTCAATGACTGTATGCACAGCTTGCTCTTTGGCTTCACCCATATTATAAGCATCTTCACCCGTAAAAGTAGCCAAATACTTGGTAAGGAATTTGAAAGATTCCTTTGCTGAGCTGCAATAACAAAAAACAATATGCATCAATTTCGGCACCTTTCTGTATCAAAAAAAAAATTAAGAGTGAAAGATGCATATAACTTAAAGATAACACAAATATCAGAAAGAGAACTGCATTTAATCGTTAGAGTTAAAAATTTCATGATACCTTTTATTTTCTTTCAGAACATTAGATATAGTGAGCAATAGTTCTCTCTGATCCTCAATCCCAATATTCCATTCTTTCAAGAAACTATCTATCTTTTTGAAAGAGGGGATGATATGTTCAGTAACTTTTCCATTCAACGCCAAATTTAGGGCCTTCATGTATACGCTGAACTTGCTGTGTGGATTCTCCAGCAGATTGTACAGGTTAAACAAACTGGAAAACAGAAAACAAGGATAAAACATGATATGATGCCCTCAAATTCCATAAACTCAAAAGACAATCATAATCTGGCATTACATCTTCAGACGCAATGCTGGCTTGTCATTTGGTTGCTGAACGATTTTTGCAGATACAAGTTTTGCCATCTCAAGGGCTTCATCTGGACTTTCAGACTTCGTAACCAGATTACAGATGACTGTGAAGATGCACTCAAGATCTGGAGATGGACCAACATAAAAACAGTATTGCTTAAGAATTTTGATGATTATATATAGAATAAAAAAATTGACTTATGAGTACTATAGCTTAATATAACTTGATAATAGCTTTAAACGTCAGTCATTTTCGACAATAGCTTGTGAGCTCAACGGCATTTGTGGTCCACTATAAAGAGCTAGTTATGTCTCCCAACATGTCTCTCTCAACTATCCAAAAATAATAGTACTAGCTAGAATGAATAACCAATACAAACTTTTAACATATACAACTGCACAATAAGCTTTGATTATTTAGCTAATAAAGTATATTTTTCTTCTAATTATCATTAGCAAGACAACCAAAAGGTTGGACCAAACACAAACAATCCATTTAACCAAAGTTGGACTTCATAATAGCATACAATTATAAAAGAAGATTTTGGACCTCAATTTTGGTTTGTTGTCCGTTTTCGCTACTCATTAGAAGGTTGGATTAGTGGCTCCATCGTCAAGATTCCAATGCAGTAAATTGGCAATGTTCAAGAATCTCATTTAATACTGTAGCAATGTAATGAAAATATACAGATAGTGGCATAGTGTACCTTTCTCAGATACCTTAGAGAATATTAGGTCAGCAGAGGTGAGCATTAGGGAGGCCAAATCTAACCATCTGCCCATTACCATACATTCTTGTGCTTCAACGCATAGTCTAGTAACCTGTGGCTCAGCAACCTAAGAATGAACAAAAATCAAACAAATTCAGATACAATGCCTATTAATGAATGCCAAATTTATCAAAAACTCCCCAAAAGCATATAAGTTACAATATTTTTGACAAGTAGATATAGAGTATGGGCAGTGATGATAATGGAACCTCGGAACCGGCGTCGGCCCAGGCGAGCTCGGAGGTGAAGCGGACGACGGAGAGGGCAGGATCTTCCTCGGAGGTAGGGACGACGGTCGTCATGTCTGTACTTGGAACCTCTCTACAACGCCAAATCCGAAACCAGGTGATCGAAAACCCTAGCCAAGTGCGATGCTTGAGCGTTAAACGTTGATTGTTGAGTGTCGAGTTCGGTGTGGGTTTATTTACCGCCCAATATCATGAGACTGATTAAAGGTTTGCCTATATTGCCCGGATCCGAGTCTTGGCTCGAGCTGGGTGTACTCGAGCCCGAATCAAGGGTAAAATTGTCCAGATATAGCTCGACTTATTGACAATTTATTATGAATTAAAATTTATTGATAATGCAACGAAAATTGCATATTAGTATTAAAAAAATTAAGAATAAGAAGAAAAAATTATTATTTTGTCTTTCACATTGAGTTGATTTTACATCTAAGGTTTTGCATTTAATTTTCAAAGAAAAAAAATAATAAATAGATGAACCAAATAATATTGTTTACAATTGAGATTTCACCAAATTTCTAACTCGAACGCTACTTATAATCTAATTAAAGCCGATCCATATATTTGCAAGTTCAAATTGTATAAACTAGAGTGGATTACAGTCCATGTGGGGTTAATAATGGAAAAGGTGCAGTCGAGTTGCACAAAGTTTAAGTTAAGCATTTTCAACTCGAACCTGAAATGTCAGCTCTAAGTGTATCAAGCTAAACTTGGTTTCTCTGGTGTTGCAAGCAATAAGGTATTTCATAGTAAACCATCCTGGTTGTGTTGGAGATGAGCCACTGTTCACACCACAGCTACACATGAACATAATCAAATAGATAGTGGCTGTATCTCTATCTAGTAGCTGGGCTGAATTCTCAGAAACCATCTACATTCAGAGGTAAGCATTCACATGAGCAGAATCAGACAGTCTGCAATTGCCACAAGTCTAAATGATAACCCAGGTTTGAACATAGGAAAAAGCTGAGCCCAAGTGCCTCAGATATTTCTTATAGTTAACTTAGTTGGGCTTGAAATAAAATTCATGTATGCAAAATGTTAACAAGACACACATTTCTCACCATAAGGAAAACAAAAATATGAACATTTTCATGTCCTAAGCATTAGGAGATGGTATTTAACAGTATCAGCATGTACATGACCACTCAAAAACCATGCTTCTATTTGCAGATTACCAACAGGGAATTGTGCGGCCAAACATGAGATCAGTTTGTTCTAAAAGCCATCTAATTACCTGGCTAGATCACGTCAATGGGTTTTTGAGATTTCTACCAATATCTTGTGTAGGGCTTGAGGCTTGGAGAAAAATGGTGAGTGGTCAGCACCTTTTAGTCGGAATACCTTCTCTGGGGGCCTTGTGTTTATCATGCTCTCTTGTACTGTCAGTGGTATGGCATTATCTTCTGTTGTTTCAATATAATACCGCCTTACAGAGCCATAGTTCGTTTCTGAAAGAGAGAGCTTCTCCAAAACTGGTGCGAAGGGGATTGATCTCATTGATACAGATGCTAAAGCAATATCCTGAATGAGAAACAGCAAAACAGAATAAGCCAGAGTCAAAGACATAACGAACAGTTTAATGACTGTGTATGACACACACATACAAGCGTGGACACAGTTATTGCAAGTTTAAGATAGAAGCTAAAGGCTATTTTTTAATCTAAACCATGTTTGTGCACTAGCACATGCTGAAAGTACATTATCGTAAGTATATATTTTATCTGAGCAGACTTACAGACCTCGCCCAACTGAAGCAGGTATCCAAATCTTAAAATGACCCCGAAATAGTTTTGCAAATTTTCTTGAAATTGGAGATCCTTTAGCATTGACCTTAAATTTTATAGTGAAGTCATAGTGGCTAATGAAAGCAATACTCAATTCAAAGTAATCACATAAACATCTTCACACATTATGCTAGAACTACAGGGAACCTTTGAGACCAGCCATGTAAATTGCAAATATGGCTCCTTTATATAGCTGTCAAACATACCTTTGCAGGGCTTTGGTTAAAAAGCAAGTCCCTCAACAGTGACTTGTCAAGATCAATTGCAGTTGGAGGCTGATTATTCCCATTTGCATACAGAAAAATCTGGGCCTGTCGCATTAGATCATTTGAACCTTCCTGCAATACTTCCAAATCTTTATAAGAAGTCACCCCAGAATGTATGAAGGACACGAGTCATGATCAACAAATAACATTTTCTTTCGTTTTCCCCCCTTTTATAGTACTATGTATTTCACAATAAATAACATTAATAGATATTTGTTTAGGAACATTGGACACAAGGAGTTGTGCCAACCAAAATGAAAAATATGAAAATTGTGAGAGAGATGATTAAAGAAACTTCACCTCACTTTACCAATAACTACGGAATACTGATTCTATATGTAGAGATTTATTTCAATATTCTATAAAACATTAAAGGACACCTCAAATCTCATTTTAGTTTTCATTTAATTGATGCAAAGCAGTGATTTAATAAATTTGAACTCAAAGCAATATAAAATGAAGTAAAACCTGTTGGGAGAACATATCAAGAGTACTTTGTCCATTAGTCAACATTGCCGCAGCAACAAAAACAGCCTTTGATACTTTGCGAGGGAACAACTCCATTGCATACGATATGCACGCACCACCAAAATCATGCCCCACCAAAATCACCTGCACAATTAGAAAAAACAAAAGAGAGCATGAAGTACAAGGTCTTCAAGCATCTAACATCCTTCTAATTCAAATAACAAACGGTTTGATCTGAAGACGGATACCAGGAAATTGTTAGTAAAAAAAAAAAAAAAAAACATCAGTAAAATTGACATCATTTTTTAAGAATTCTCTATACAAACCACATGTAGTTGACTCTATTATCTCATTTCTCTGAAGGTTTTCAAATGCAACTAGAGTTATAAATACCTAGCATTCGTATGCAAGCTATCCAATATAAGTTCGTCATCAAGATGAAATCCAGTGCTATGTTAATATGCATGCACTGGTTTTTCACAAAGCAGCGTGCTCTCTTTGTGGTGTGCATGCCTAGATTCATAGCTCCCTCAGTGGCTCAAGCCCTTCATTATTGAACATTGGGTTTATTATTGAAAATTGAGTCAAGGTTTAAGTGTGGCATTCAAGTGTTGGACGTTGAAGGGTAGTGTGGTTGTTGGGCTCACTTGGCCTCGCCAAAAAGGCTCATCAATAGTGTATGATAAACTAGGAGTCTAGAATTAAACATCTCTTCCATACCACATAAATGCAAGCTAATCAGCAGCAAGCATCCAAAAAAGATAGCAAGTAAAAGCAAAAGAGGAAAGAACGTAGAAATATTACCTTCTCCCCATCTTCAAGTTTATCAAGAAAATCAGCAAGTGGTTTCACATATTGTGAAAGACTGGTGATGCCATTTGTATCAAATGAATGAATTCCAGAACCAGTTAAGTCCACAGCAGTAACTTTGAAGCCACCTTCTTCTAGAAGTGCAATAGTTTTATACCAACACCAAGCACCAAAACCACCTCCATGGACAAGCACAAAATGCTTGCTCTCTAGATCATCAAGCTTTAAATCCTGTAATGTGGAAAACTAGTTAAAAAGAGAGATCCTCAACATTGATAATAACTGAACTAACAAATGCAAGATTACTCTGACATTCTTATCAGCTCTCTGAAGAAATGGGACTTAAAATAACTATTAATCTATTATACTGAAACACTGCATGAGCCAACACCTGTATGCAGCAATGTACAGTATTCAAGGCATTCCAAGAAAGAAAATGAACACAAAAACTACAATTTACAGGGGCAAAGTGGCAAGCTGCAGCTCAAGTATATTAAAATGTAGTTAAACTGAAGCATCTGAAACAGAAATTACTCTCCAGTCCCAAAAATATCTACATCATATTTATCATCTCACTTACGGACTTACGGTTGTTCACATGAGCAACCAGAAAATTAGCTTCTTTTTTTCTTGTTTATAATTCCTTAGACAATATTATCATTTTCTTTTTCTTCCTAATATACAGAAAGAGTGAAAATCAAGTTATATCCGTGTGTGTGTCACATTTACCAGCTGGAGCAATCCAAACTGAATCCAACAAAAATTAACATATAGTTTGTGAACTTCCATACATAGCAATTCCCATTTTCTTGATGACACAAGTTTACAAACACACACGCAACTCTTCCATTTCTCTAGTTAATAATAATTCCGTCACGTATAACAAGTAAGATTTAAGAAACATAACACCCAGAAACAAAAACCACAAACTAATAATTAAATTCGAAAAGAAAAAAAAAACAGTTGTATCTATCTGTATGTAGGGCCAAATTTAGCATTCAAAACAGAGTCCAAGCTAGTAAACAAGGAAAAAATCCATCCCCAAATACCAATTTTCATTTCCCAAAGGGATGTAATTAAAACCACAAAATCCTTCCATTTCCATAACTAGCAAATATCAATAAAGATCATCAAAAAGTGAAAAAACCAGAATCACACCCAAACCTGATTAACGAGCTGGTGAGGCTGAAGCAGCGGATCAGTGAGCGAGCGAGCCCGCGAGCTGGAGCTCCGGGGGAGCTGATTCTTCTTGGAGCCGGAAGTGGGGTAGCGCAGCGACGCCGACCGGTCGAAAGGCAGAGAACCGCCATTCTGCTGATGCTGGCGCAACAGAATGGCGGCCGCAATCGCCTGCTCCTGGAGCAAGGAGTCGTCGAGCTTGTCCTTGCGCGACGATCGGACCCGGGACCATCGGTTGCTGGTGTTGGGGGCAGGCGGTGGCGCGTTGGAGAGGCGCTTCGCGGATCGCTTGTTGACTGGTGCGGTGGAAAGGCAAGTGCAGATGTTGCCCATTAGTGGAGGTGCATGTGCAGAGAAGTTCCCGGAAGTTCAGAGAGAGGCGGCTGTGTGGAGTTCGTGGGACGAAATGGTGATATTAGTTTATGAATATATTTGCAGAGAGAGAGAGAGAGAGAGGTGGGTGACAAAGATAGCCTTGATTTTGCGGCATATTTATTAGCTTGCCATTTACCAAACAAAATTTGCCTAATTGTTTGGAATTCGGGCGTTTCGCTCCTATTTAAGAAAAATATATTTTTTTAAGTTATTTATAAAAACATTTAACCGTTGTTAAGTTTTCACATTATTTTAATGTATGATATGTTATGTTATGTTATGTTATGTTATATGTGAAAATTTAATTAATTTAATTATAATATGTGATTATGATATGGTAAGGCTAGATTTATGACTATTGGAATATGGCTTAAGGAGGATACAAAGCCTTCTAAAGATACGACAACTACCAGAGATGCCAAAGTTTTGGTTACTTTTTTCTTCATTTTAGCTAAATTTTGATTTCTTAATTTTGTTTTATTTTTGGTTGAGATCGAGATAAATTTCAAGTTTTGATTTTTTTTCTTTATGATTTAAATAACTTGTTTCTATTTTTAATGGATTTGGTTAGACATTGGATTGAGTTTTGGCTTGATTTTGATTTGAACTTGAATATATTTTTGTAGTGAGCTCGGTTTGATTGATTTTGGGGTTATATTGTGGTGGTTGGTGGTGATGATTATAGAAGATGATGTTGAAACTCTAATGTACTTGTTATTTTAAGGTGATTTTTGAGTCGAAGAAGATTGATCTTAAATTGAAAGAATGTAGGGTGAGCTAAACATTTTAAGGGTTTTCTTGAACTGGGGCATGAGCCTCAATCTCGCAACACCGAGAGCATGGAATTTTAAGGGGCTTCAATTAGGCAAGACATACAATTTTTTGGGGAGTTTTAATGTCGCAACATTAATGTTGAGTACGAAATTTTGAGGGTCTCGATCTGGGAAAGGTTGGCCATTTCTTGGAAGCAATGTTGTAACATCAAGATTGCTTAATGGAGGTTGATGAGCTTTTGTTAGGCGATGTTGGACATTTCGTGTGTGTGTGTGGAAGGTTTATGTCGAACATTTTTGAATGTTATGTTGGTCTTTTAAGTGAGACTTATCTTTCTTTTTGCACGCTCGTCTGGACACAAATCATGTTCAAGAATGAAAACGTCTTCTCTGGCCTATCTCATTTCATAAGTTTTACCGAACAAGATCTTGAAATTTGTTTACCCGCAATCAAATCACAATTTTGTTACAAAATATATGTGTTTTTATTTACTTGTTGGTATTAGACGTAATAATTTTTAATTGTCCCAATTTATAGTTTCACCAAGCATTCACTTAGCATGTCTTTGGTTGGTGGAAATGTGGAGTGACCTAAAACTGGATGGTCCACTTATAGTTGCTGAGCTGAGTTTCAATTGAGCTGGTTTGGCTGTAGTGAAAGAGATGAAAGGAGAGGAGACAGGTTGAAAGTTTACCCAAAGAAGTGAACCAGATTTGTTTGCATAGAAATACAAAATATATGTGAGCATCAAAATCATGCAATAAAGAAACTTTATTCATCATATGTCAGTCAGTCAGAATCTTTGTAAGACACATATCCCAACAACCATTTTATTCCATTAAATGAAGCCATCATCTTCACAACCTCAACTACCATCCAAACTCCATATCCAATGCACACATATGCATACATGGCTTTGTTTCATAGGTAGTTTTGTTAGGTTCAAACTTTATCATCTTGTTTGATCAAGTTGGGTCCACATGCAAAAATTTAATGGTCAAATTAAAATGTTTACTTAAGAAATAGGATTCTCAATAACACCGTATCTGCTATTCTGGCTCGCCAACATCGTTTTTTTGGAAAAAAAATGTTTTTTTATTGTGAATCGCTCTTCAAAGAACTTGTTTAGATAATTACAATTGCAGATGTTCTTTACGAACTTGTCACTTAAACTTTATTTTGAAGAATTTGACCTCCATAAACTTTTCTCAACCCATTTCGTCAGTTAAATATAATCGAAAATGTATATTTCTCATCACATGCACCATACGTGACTTCTTCGTTGTACATGATGAAAATTTATAGTTTCCTACTTAACATAAATGTGATAGAGGTTGTTGAATTGAAGCTTGAGAAAGGAAAGTGATAAATGTGGTCAGATGTTTAGCAATTGGCATGTTGGTAGGACCATGAACAAGTACTAGTAGTTGTCCATTCACTCATCAAATCTACATATTCACTTTGGTAATTTAGTTTTGTTTCCCTACACTTGTCGAGCATTCGTTCCTTGTATTGTAATCCACTCGTGACTCCATTTTAATTATTTTTTCAACTATTTATTCAAAATTATATAAATTTTTGTTTATGATATGTCTCGGTGTAAGTCGACTCACCTTCATTTTATCATTATTATTTTGACTATATAATTTTTTCTTCAACCTTAGTGCACTAGTCCTCAACTTTTGATTTCCTCTTGTTCACTTTCTTTTATCATCCATGAGACTCCAAAACTCAACAAAGACATGTACACATAGAGGACTACAAGTACTACTTTAGCTAGCTAACTGGCTTTTGCATGCCATCAAGAAATAATTGCAGAAAATGGAGGCACGTTACAACCCAGCTTCAGGAATTGTTGAGTCCTTGAAATGAACTACGGAATTTGAATATGGAAGCAAGATAAAAAGAACAATTGGAATCGATAACTGGGATGTAATTAGTTTTGTAATGATTGTGGTATGCACGATATGCAAAAGATTCCAGTGATCATCGAATAAAATAAGATAAACACTTGTTAATTGGGCTCTTTAGAGAGAATGCTCGGGTAATTTGCTTTAGAGATATGAGCACATGATTGAACTTGATCGACAAGATAAGTACTACTTATATCATTTAGATGGCATGTCTACTTAATCTTTTGGAATTTTATTAATGAATGGGTATCAAAAAGAGCAAAAACCCTAGGCGGCGGCTCTATTGGCGGCTGCGGATCCTTGGCGGCGGCTAGGGCTATCGTATCGTAGAGGTCGTGTCTCTCGAATGAGAGTAATACCATTAGGGTATTTAGATTTGAGGCGGCTAGGGTTCAGGCAAGTGGTTGTTAGGGAGGCGGCAGCGGTAGGGTTAGGGGATCGGCGTCCTCATCGGA
>JAYMTF010001541.1:0-22745 GCA_036897485.1 Pelargonium nanum | reverse complement strand
CCTCATACGAGAGACCGCCCACTCAGATTCGAGGCCCCAACCGCCGCCCAAGGGGCCGCGCCCGTCGCCGCTGCTCTTATAAAAGAGAGAGAGAAAACCCTAACTAGACTTATTTTTTTTAAGTCAAGGAAAAAGAAAAAGAAAAATTACTTTTTTTTTTTCTAAAGTAAGAAAAATGATTTTATTAGTGGAGAAGAAACTAGGAAAAAATTCCTAATTCCAATAAAAAGTAAAAATCACGTCACATTTCTGTTGGTTCTCTTCTCTACCAAACTCCAATAAACCAAAATCACTCACTTACGCCCCCAAAATTTGTCAACTCCCACCGAGCATTCAAGGTCTCGAGCCTCCATCGCCGCCATTTTCACAAGATGTTCAGGGACGTGGCGAGCTGCAACACCTACAACTACGGCGACGCTCTCTACTGGGACGCTCGCTACATCCAGGAGGCCGGTTCCTTCGACTGGTACCAGCGCTACTCTGCTCTCCGCCCCTTTGTCCGCACCTACGTCCCTCCCTCATCTCGCATCCTCATGGTTGGTTGCGGTAATGCTGGTAATTATTTCTTCTTCTTTTTCCTTTCATCACTCTCACTCTAATTAATTAATTAGTTTATTGATTGCGCAGTTTGTTGAAATCTACAATCAATTTCTGCCATTCTAGAGGCGGGTTTTTCAAAAGTTGACAAATTTCCAAGTAGATTGTTGATTTGCGGTGAGATTTTGGTGATTGGTGTTGTGATTTGAGTGTTGAAAACCACCCAATCTGTTCTGTTATTGTATTGGCAATGCTACCTGAAGTTAGGTGGGTGGGTCGAGTTTTATTAGCTTCGTAACACTTAAAGTTAGAGACTTTTCATTAGTTTCAGTGGGTCTCTGTTGGTCTTATACGAATCAGATTGTGTATGTGTTTTATTACCTACTTCGACGTGATTCACAACCTAGGGTTTTCTTTTACATGTTCGGTGACTTTCTTGTTTTTATTTTACCTTTCTGGTTGGTAGGATAATGTACGAATAATGAAAATGGTGATAATGGAATTATGTAGTTTTTACTTGGGCTTGCGTGAGCGAAAATTTACACTTTGCTTGATCCTAGTTATCAGTGTGTATTTGGAGAACATTTTTCTCAAATTATGGTACTGAAACAAGTTGTTTGAAGAAAGGGGTGATGTTAGCTTCTCAAATCTCAGCTTGAAGCAAACAATTACCAAGTTGTTGGTAAGGTCATGGTTCTGAGCTTGAGTGCAACTGCTAAGCTTATGAGTTCTGAATCTTCCAATGGAGGACTAGTAGGAAATATATTATTGAATCTTCAGAACTTAAAGAAATATATCTTTCTCTAGAAAATTTAACTTGAAATGCTGGACAGGATACATGCCAAACAGTCAAGATACGGGGATATAGAGAGTAATTATTGTGTTTGTGTATGAACTGTATGTTAGGTGTATATTTCATTTGTACATAAGATTGACATGTTCTGCCCTTTGGCGTGATATTAGTATTGGAAGCATGCCAATTCAGATACATGGTGTTGAAAGCATGAAAACTACTTATGACTTTGCAGTTTTCATTGATTTATGCATATTGGTTCCTCCAAGTGCAAGAAATAATTGCTTGATCCTAAATTCTTTTTGCTTATTGTTCTAAGCTTCTCGTTGTCCTGAATGTTTTTTTGGTGTCTGAAACAATGAACAGTTACCACCCATTCAAATGAGTGTTGCAATTAGGGTTGTTGTATTCTCATTGGCAAGTGGCAACTATTCAACGAGGGCATGATTTGAGGGCCCACCAAGTAGAGAGTTCATACTACAAGTAATGATGTAACACTGATGAAGGACAATGTCCTAGTCATCCACCTGCCATGGCCTTTGCTGTCATCAGAAAGTAGTTAGTTAGAAACCAATGTTTTGCAGTAATAAGAAAAACTTCAATATGCTTGTTATTGGAATAAGATTTTGATATCCAGCATATGCTTTGAATGCTTCTAATGGAAGAATTAGTTTTACTTTGTAGTTATGTCTGAGGACATGGTCAAGGATGGATATGAAGACATAACGAACATTGACATTTCATCTGTGGCCATCGAGATGATGAGAAGAAAATATGAGGGCATCCCTCAGCTGAAATGTATCCTATTACCTATTAATTTAGAATACAACGTTTGCGTTAGTTTCTGTTGTAAGTTCCTTTCCGTGAAGTAGCTCTTATGTTCCTGGTTAATTTTCCTATATAATTCTCAATAGACATGCAAATGGATGTTAGAGATATGAGCTTGTTCCCGGATGATTCCTTTGACACAGTCATTGATAAAGGTATGGCCCGGTATGATCATTATATACTTTGAAAAAGTTTGCTGACTTCCACATTTAGTGCTTTGTGTGCTGATTGCACTTTGTTGTTTTTGCATATGCACTCCTGGATGCTGACTTTTCAATCTAGGAACCCTTGATTCACTTATGGTAGGATGCCTATTCAGATGCTGCCATCATTCTTTGAGTTGATTTTTAAGCATGCTCTAATTCTTTTATGGTTATAATTTTAGTGCGGCACCGATGCTCCACTTAGTGCTAGTCAGATGCTGGGAGAAGTGAGCAGGTTGAAAATTGGTGACCATTATAGCTTAATTTATGATTGCTTTATGTTGTGAAAATTTCATGTTCCATTTTCTTGAAGTACAGCATGTTAATCTTTTCTTCTCATCCCTATCTCTTTTAGCTGCGATATTAACTATATTTGAATTTTGCTTATAGGCTTCTTAAACCAGGAGGTGTCTATTTGCTGGTAACTATATGCTCAAAGATGATACTTTATTCTTTTCATTGTCTTTCCTTTTGTCCTGTAATTTCTAAATTGGTAAAATTTGATTTGTGCTAATCCCAGATAACCTATGGTGACCCTACAGTGAGGATGCCTCATTTGAATCCATCAGTATACAATTGGAAAATTGCATTGTACATTATACGTAAGTTTTCCTTCGGAGCATTGTATTAATATATTCTCTATTAGTACCTCCTAATTATGTTCTATTTGATCCAAGATGTGGATGTTCAGATTCAAATGGATCTCCTGACATTTTTCATCCGTTATCTATAATTGCGAGTCATTTTTAACTGTTCATGGAAGCAGCTATGTAATAAGCTGCATTCATGTTTCAGACCAACAACGTCACTGATTAGGGTCAGTGCTGCTAACAATATAATCTTGGCTGGTTTGAACTTTCAATATCTGTACTATCATCCCTTGTTGACTAAACAACACTGGGTAAATGGACTATTTTTTCTTTGCCCAAAGTGGTTTCTATAATGCTAATGGCTTTGTAGTTGCTTGATTCTAGCTATTTTGATGCCAATCTTTGATATCATCCTTTCTTAGATGTTCCTAATAAGTAAGTTATTCCTTTGTGGAGTTAGCCTCATGTCCTTGTTTTACTTTTGAGTTTTGACGTACTTCAAGATGTTTCTTCAGTGCATTCTTGAGATTATGGTGGTGCTCTATGGGGCCTACCAATTTGTTGAACTTCTATTTTTATCATAAAAGATATACCTTCGTATTTAGTACTGGCTGTAGTGTCAATATGTTAAACATATTAACCTAAAAAAATGATTGACTTTGCATGTTTTGATCTAGTTATTTTCATGTAATTTTTTTTAGCAAAAGAGTACAACGATATATTTTACTTAAAGTTCTTTAAAAAAATCTCAATCCTAATGCATGGTAGTTCTTCAAGATTGAGGAAATTATAAGTCAAAAGGAAAAAATTTCTCAGTACTACTTCCATAGTGAATGAATGTGGCTTTCTATATACACATTCTATCCAGTTTCTGCCAAGTGTTGTGATACTCAAATAGTTTACCTATGGTAATCTTGTCTGGTCTATACTTTTGTATCATTTCTTTTTGTAATACTGTTTATATTTATTTACAAATTTCACCAGTCTTTGAGAAGGAGCCTTCTGCGTGTGATAAACTTCTCTTTTTTGCTTCTTGCAGCTAGACCGGGATTTGATAAGCCTGAAGGTGGTGCTTCGTCAACGAAGTCATACTTGGAACCTATACCGACCACTGAAAAAGGTTTACTTCCCCCAAACTTTGTTTTGGAAGATCCAGAATCCCACTTCATATATGTGTGTAAAAAGATGGGTGAAACAACGGGGCTAAGCAACGTACCTACCAACCCCATGACAACTGTAATTTTGTAGCAGTTGGCCATTTACATGAAGCTGCTCCAAGGTATTTACGTCCGTACAGTGGTTCAATACTCCAATACACACTTCATGTATTCAATTCATATTCGTGCTCGTCACAGGAACAGTCCTTGGGTGTGTTTGGATTATGCTAGTGTATGTAAGAGACACATGATTCCATCATTATGCTTCAGCATAGCAGTTAGCCAATTGAATAATATCGAATGAGAATTGTAGAAGAAACTTCATTTAAACAAGGACCAACTCGTGTTTCTTGTCATATTTGTACCTTTACTTAATTGTTGAAAACACTCGAAACTCCTTCTCTTCCTCCTCTTCCTTCCCGGCCTTAGCTGGTTTATGTCTGTTATTGTAGCCGACATTGCTGTTCATATTGAAGACTAGAGTTTGTTACATTCTTGTTTTCATTGAACAAATGAATCAGTTTAGTTTGAATTCACTTGTTCATAACTTGTTGTCAAGTAGAACTGCAAAAGCTTCTCTCCCCACATTACTTTGTTGGGAAAGTTGAAGTTGGATCCAAAGTCATAGACATTTACATAAACTTTCTACTTTCTAGTTTCTAGTTTATTCCTACCTAAAATGATGTATTGTCTTTTGTGATGTTGTTGCATGAGTGTCCTGCCAAAAGTAATAAAGTGAGGCCAAGCAAACAGTAGCTTTCCCAGTTCCAAATGCACAATGCAGAGAAAGATAGATGAGCCAAATTGGGAGTAGCTTATCAAATTATATGAGATGTTGAAAATATCATTTGTTAGGAAGGTGAAGCAAGGGTAGTGATGAGGTGATTGAGCAGGAAAAAAGCAATAAAAGACAGAATATGGGCTAATGGGGAAGAAGACCCTTCCTGTGGACATGAAATATGTTTCCAAAAGTGAAGAGTTTGGACAAAACTTGGTAGCTCACAAGTCCAATACTTGCCTTCAGACACTATACTTATCATGTCATTCCATGATATCATGGTCAAGGTAGTTAGGTGAGATTAGCACTCTCACCAAAAATATTCAACTTGTTTAATTTGGATAACGACACTTCGAACTACTACTATTAGACTATGTTCTTTAAACCGTTTGAATTTGTCTTACAAAAATTTCAAATATGAACTACGATGATATCAACTAGTAGTGACAATCATCGTAGAAACGAATATCATCAATCATTTCGAGACAGAGGAAATATGATTCAGTTCATTCTAATAAGGTTACTGAGCAGCCCTAGCTAAATTGATCCCATCAATGTCTAGTTGTTGAAGGCAAAAATTTGCTTATTTGTCTTCTCCTTCTTCTACTGCTACTAGTCATGAGATTGACCATTTTTCTTGACTATTCTAGTTCATTCTTTAGGTTATGTTATGAGAATTCTATTTTATTTTTCAAAAAGAAGAAAAAAAACCATAAACTTGAATGGTGAAACTGACAAAAGTGAGGACTATCCCATTGGAGCAAGCTGTAATTGTGATTAGTGGTAGGAGGCAAAACAAGAAGACAAGAGCAAGAGCACATCTCATTGGAGCAAGCTTTTTACACAGAAATGGTATGTGCCACTTTTTGGGTGGTGGAAACAAAATCAAACCAGTCCCATCAAAGCTTGATTGTGCAATGTGCACTATATTAGTACCATCCTCTAATCAATTCTATTACATTGGACCATAGGCTTTAGGTCAAATTTTGGTCACAAAACCAAAACCAAAACAAAAGGTAACTAGATGCTTCCCAAATTTGGAAGGCCAGTTGTTTCAAACAAAAAAAACTCTAAAACAGTAAACATGATAAAAGAGGATGTGTTTTATTAGTAGAAAAATAGGATAATTATTAGTGAGTTTTAGTATTACTAATTTCATGTGTTAAATTTTTTACTCACAAAGAAAGGATCATAATCAATATAGGAATAGGAATAGATAAAGCACTAAAAAGGGTCAAAATAGCAATAAATATATAGACCCAAAACACAACCATCCTCTTAATTGGGCAAAACCATTTTCTAAATTGAATATAGATAAAGAGGTTCATTAAATGTAGCAAACACAATTAGAAATACATCCATTAATGAGTATTTACAACTCAACACTCCAAAAGTAGTTGCTATCCATTTTCAAAAAAATATTTTAGAATGTTAATATTTGATAATAGCAAAAACACTATAACTAGATAAAGTCATTGGAGACCAATTGAGAAAATATCCAAAAACAGACAAGAGTTTCAAATTTGCACTCACCAATAATTCCAAGAAGAAATTACTAAAAATTGTGACTTTCAAGTGGAGCCCACCAAGACCTCTTGCCCAAGTCTCTTCCCTTAAAACCCAAAAAAGAATAGATAAATAAAAGAAAAAGCCAAGAATACACCAAATTGCCACTATACCCAACAATTCTATAAATGGGAAAACTTTTACCAAATATAGCAGCAAAGTAAATTACTACATCTATATGTAGAATAGAATCATTATTATGTACATATGTAATATAATTAGAATAGATTCATTTCTAAAGTATAATATTGTTCCTTATTTGTCAACAATTCTTTCTATATATATGTGTGCCCCATTAAACTTTTATTTATTTTTGTTGTGAACAACCACTGTTATAAATAATAAGAGTGAGAAATCAATTAAACTAAAATACCTTATTAAATACTATAAATTTGAAAGGATGTTTATCTTTCTAAATTAGACCTAAACTAATAAAAAATAATTTTTATAGAGATGAAAAAGTTGAAAAAACGTATAAGTTAGTTGAGTGAGCAACCACATAGTGAATTGAACTAAAAGTAAAATATATATATTTTAGCAGAGAACAAGTTTTTTAGTAAAAAGTAGTACTTCATCCGTTATATATCAGATTTCATAATTCTCTTGCATAAAAAATCGATAATCAGTGTCTCATAAATTTGTAAAAACACACGCTGACGAAATAAAAATAAAAATGTACAACATTAACCGACTTCTCATCGCAGAAGAAACCAAAAAACTTATTTTAAGGCCTATAAAATATCATTATTAATAATCCAACTTGGTCTTAATTAAGTATTTGATGAAGAAAAGAAGATGTAAAAGTATAGGAATAGAAGAAGGTTAAAGAAGGTGGGTGTGGGGTGGGATCCACAAGACCACAATAGAAAAGTGGGACCCAAAAGATAGAAAAAATGGAAAAACCCAAAAGAAAGACACCAAATGTGGCAAGGCTACATGCACACTATCTAAAATAGAAAACCCCCAAAGCCATGCAAGCTTGCCGTTTCTGGGCTCTATGGCCATTTGGGGCTAAAGTTTATACAAACGCTTCCTCTTTCTCTCTCAATATCGCTCCTTTATCTTCTCCTCCACTAAATTTAGCATTCCTTCCCTTTCCCAACTTTGGCACCAGACCCTAAACCCAGAACACCACCCCTCTTTTTCTTCCCCAACCCGCCCCAACCCACAAAGCTCTGTTTTTTCCACTTCATCTTCGGTTGTTTTTGAAAAAAATTCGATTTTTTTTCCTGGGGTTTAAGTTTTAATCATCTGGGTCCTTGGGGTTTGGGGTTCGGAGAAATGGGTCGGGGCAAGATTGAGATCAAGAGGATCGAGAATGCCAATAGCAGGCAGGTCACATTCTCGAAGAGGCGTGCTGGGTTGCTCAAGAAGGCTCAGGAGCTCGCCATTCTCTGCGATGCTGAGGTTGCTGTCATCATCTTCTCCAACACCGGCAAGCTTTTTGAGTTTTCTAGTTCTGGGTATGTGCTTTTTTCCGTTTTTATGGACCCTTTCACATGCTTGCATGTGTGTTTTGATCCTGTCTGTTGGTAGCTACTCTGTTTTTTCTATTTCTGAAATGATTTCTCTTGTTTTGTTGCTCAGATTCTTTTGAAATCTAGTAGAGCTATGCGCATTTTTTTTTCTTTCCATTTTTCATTTCACTGTACTACAGGCAGATTTTTTTTTCTTCTTAAAGTTCAATTCTATTGGAATTTGAAACATGATAGAATTCAGCTTGTTTTTTTTTCTGTAAATAAATTTTTTTCCTTTCCTTTTAGTTTCTGCTTGCATGAAGCCTATTTTTGGATACAATAACTGTTCATTTTTGTTATTAGTTTTTATATAGAATCATAGATTGCATATTTTGAGAAAATTTTGATGTTTGTAGGTGTTTTTACTTTCCCTGCCTCTGTTTGATTAACCAAGCGTTTGTTTTTTTAATCAAATAAAATACTGGAGGAGAAGAATACTGTGCCCTTTTAACTTTTCAGTCATTTTTAAAAAAACTTTACTGAGATTAGGATTGGGGATTGTGGCTCACATTATTGTGTGGTCTATATCCATGGATATATTGTTTCTGTGAGTACGTATTGTGGTTGATTTGGTTTGTTAAGAGAGATGCTGCGCATTTCTACTAGAACTGTGTGGAAATTTGGAATTTTCCATGATTTGTCTTTTTCATTGGTATCTGTCTTTCTGTGGTTTGAAGTTTGAACGGGTTTTATTGAGGATTTTGCAGCTTTGGGTATGATGGTCTATATTTGTTGATAGGTACACTTTAAATTCGTTTTTTATTTTGATTCTATTGAACTTACTGAAGATGGTAGACTTTTAGTTTTCCTATACCGTTACATGTTTTGTATCTGTTGAATGGTATTACTCCTTTTTTGTTTACGATGTAGTGGGATTCCTTGAATTTGCTAAAAGTCTTAGCTGAGATTGTGGTTAGTTGGAGAGGTTGTCCTGGTATGCTTGATGACAAGACAAATTGGTCAAGTTTTGACACATAAGCATGCTTGATGATAGCTTTGGGTTGAGCTTCTTATATGCAGGCTGGAGTATCATATCGTTCCTTGTGTGGTGAAAGGATGCATCCTATAACTCCATTTCTTCTACGTCCTTCTGAATCTCTTGGTTGGTCTATATTTTGATGTCTGGAGAAAACTGAGTACTTGGTACTCAGTTCAGTAATCGCATTTTAATCTAGAGATATAGTTGTCAATAATAGGGGAATTATTTGTTTGATTGAGAATAACAAAGAACATCCATGTTTAGATAGAACGCAGTCTCAGCAGACTGGTCAGGGTGAGATAGAGGTAATAACCAATTTACTTATTCAAGCAGAGAAAGGCATGGATAGGATAGTGTTAATATTTGTTGATGAAAGAAGACTTTTCTGTTACATTTTGTTTGCTTATCTGCAGTAGACGTAATTGAATAAGTTATCTGCAGATAGAGGTTAGAGAAAACATGATATTTCTCTTACAGAATTCATTCTTAATGTGTTTGGCCCTATTTTTTTTTGCAGCATGAAGCGCACACTTTCTAGATACAACAAATGTCAGGATTCTACTGACACTGCTATAGTAGAATACAAGGCAGAGGTACGATATATTTTCTCTCCTAGTTTTCTGGTTCTGTTGATTCTCGATATGCAATTTGCAACCTCTATCCCTTTTCCTTTTTTTGATAAGTTGTTTCTTTTTTTTAAAAATAAGTATGATATTTACATCTCCTTTTTGTTTCTCCTTTCCCAGCAAACTTTTTGATTGACAAACTAAATATGGAAGATACATATTTTGCTTCTTAACAATTATATGCTATCTTATGAGAAACATAGGTACCATGATTTCTCAAGTCTGAAATATGGGTTTTGCTCTACTTTTGGGTCTTACAGTTCATATTTTGCTTTAGATGTTATGATAATGAAAACAGAAGTGGGTGGTAACCCTTAAGCTTCCGTAAAAGAATGAGATATATATTCCTTATGAAATGCTCTATAGATGTTGTGTCATCTTTCTCAGTTAAATATGATATTATCTCATTTTGGCTAAACGCCTAAACCTATTACAGTATAACTTTGCCATGCAATTGGAGTTATCTCATGCACATATCTGTAGATCTTACACACTACTTTTAAGAAAATAATTAAGCTGACATTTTTTCACAAAGTCTCTCAGAGCATCAATATTAGAAGGCTTTTATGTGCATTTCAGTGTTAGTAATATAAAATCATCTAATTAGGATGAAACACGTCGATCAAGCCTTAAACTTTTGCAGTTCCATATATGGTTTAAATTAGTATGACCAGTTCATCACTGTTTGGTACTATCTTTAATTGAAATGGAAGTGATTTGTGGGACTTCTGGTCATAAATGATGGAATTTCCTCCAATCTGGCATTCCATAAATGGCTAAAAGATGCCTGGAACTTTATTGAGTGGCAATGACATTTGTGAACAGAGTCCATGGGCTTTCTTCTGTTATCCCAACATCTTTACCAATACATAATTTAAGAGATATTGGAAATGTTTAGTCTGGTGGCAAGATCCTTCTTATTTAGATGTTAAGTATGCATACATGAGGCTAGATGATCTCATGGAGGAACTTTAAGCATTCTGTAGTATAATCCTTGGGGTTGAGTCAAACCAGATGAGGTACTTGTTATGGAAATCGATTGAATGATATAAAACACATGTTTAGGAGTGCTCGTTTGGGGTGAACTTCCTCATTCGAGTGTAAATATTTCTTCTGTTATTTTCTTTCTTAATGTGTTTTTATGAGTTCCAACGTACACTTACAGTTAGTCTTCTGATCTCAGTGCCTTCAGTTAACATGCTGTACTATCTTCAGTTTTCCTTTATTTGTAACATAAGTCAGTGCGACAAGTCCTGAAACTTATTCTATGTGTGATTTATTGTGAACATAAATAGTCTTTATTTGTACCTTTTATATACTATTGCTCTTTGAGTCCTTTATCTTCCTCAGTTTGTGTGTGCGTATATATGTTGTATCTTTAAGTATAGGATTAAGGTTTCTGACTACATTTTTTCTTCAGAAGCAAGATTCTAAGGAGGTAGATGTTCTGAGAGATGAAGTTGCTAAGCTTCAACACAAACAATTGTATGTCCTCTTCAAAGTAAATAGCTATTTCATAAATTAGATAATTTGGTACTTGACATTTGTTTTATGTAATTGGTTATATCATTCTGATTCTGTAGACAGCTATTGGGTAAGGAACTTAATGGATTGAGCTTGAAGGAATTGCAGCAACTAGAACAACAATTGAATGAAGGGTTATTATCTGTGAAGGAGAGGAAGGTTTGACAAATATTCTTTTTTTTTTCTTTTCTAAATTTAGTGTCAGCATACTATTGGCTGAATTGGTTGTTTACACCTATTGTGATCATATCATTGTGAAGTTACTAATAGAAGCTATATGATTTCAGGAGCAATTACTGATGGAGCAACTGGAACAATCGAGAGTACAGGTATAACAAGCACCAGTCAAATTTTTATATCTTTATTGAACCTATGCTAATATGAAAGTAAAAGTTGCATTTTCTAACACCACATATAAATTACAGTACTGCAAAATTTGGGAAAATGACTAGGAGATCAAGTTATGTATATGAAAATGAAAATTCTTCAAGTTAGCACTTTGTTTAGGTTTTCATAGTATATACCTTGTGGCATGTTGATGTATGTTTCATGCTTTGGATAAGAGTTATTTAAATATATTTCCTTTTGCTCTTAGAAAAGTGAACTACAAAGCTTTCCTTAATCTCACTCTTAAACTTGTGTCCAGGAACAACGGGCAATGCTGGAGAATGAAACCTTACGCCGACAGGTAACTATATTTATCTTGACGAATTCTTCTGGTCAATTCTTCTGTGTCATCATCCATCATATTATGTGTAACATGCTCTGTCTTGCCTAAAATGTATCGTAGGTTCAGGAACTTCGTGGCTTTTTTCCATCAACTGATCGTCCAGTCGCCCCTTATCTTGAGTACTATCCTGTAGAAAGGAAGCACAACCTCGTAAACCATGGTACAATGAGTCCTGATCTGGCTGGAAATTGTGCAGATGATAAAATAGATTCAGACACCACCTTGCACTTAGGGTACTCTCCAATATATATACTTTTTCCTTCACTAAATTGCAATCTTTCAGCCTACTAGTTTTGAGCTCTGAGTTATTTAAAATGAATTGTTCTTTTTCACTCAAGTACATATATAATGCATCCATTGGGTTCTTAGAGTGCCTAATGCCTATCATAGAAGGGAAACAAAGTTGTGATTTTTTAATCATTATCCATCAAGGATTGACGAAAGGGAACATGTAAAAGGGCAGGCATCTATGTCTGGCATAAATGCAGTTTCTTCACATGTATATACTTCTCAGTGATTATTTACAGTTATACAAGTCTTTTGCAATTTTGTGTTGCTGCAGGCTACCAAGTGACGTCTATCGCAAGAGTAAGGCACCTGAGAGAGAAACACATTCGAATGATGACTCGGGGAGTCAAATGATTCTATTGTGATTCCAATCTGCCCGACGTTCACTTGCTGTAGTAACAACAGAATTAGTACATTTGGAGGAGAGCAGAGCAGGAGCTGAGTCTAGTATGTAGCAGTATATTTTTTTATTATTATCAAAAGGGCTTTGTAAGATCATCAATAGCTGACCTCAAAACATCTAAAAGTCAATATATAGGTGTTTTTTTCTTCCTGTTTTACTTGGGTGGTTCAGGTAGTGGAGAGTAAAAATTCAAGTTGGTTTTACCAGTTATTGAAGTATTGGGCTGTGCATATCAAAATTTTAGGCTTTCTTCACCAGTCTGCATAATTCTAGTCTCTAGTTGTGCAATTTATTGCAGTTTTGTACCATTTGGTTGCAAGTAAGTGTTTTGTCTGTTCATTTACAATGTTTTTGTTCATTTTAATGTAGAAACAATATGTACATAATTATATACACAAGAATGAATCTATGAATCTATTTCTAGCTATAGCTTCATTGGCCTAAGACCATCAAGCAGTTGATTTCTTCCAGCCAAAACCTCAGAGAAGAGACCATCCACCTTCTTCCCCAAACCATCCACCATCTTCTCGAACCTCTCCAGCCGACGCCTCATCTCCTCTGCTTCATTCCTGGTGTCAATGGCATCATCTCCAGTAACCATTGCAGCAGCTAGACCAGCCATTGCTTCTTTCATCTCTGTCACCTCCTCCAACATGGTGCCTCTGTTCATCACCATCTCCCAAACCCAAGAATCAAGATCAGTCAATGGAGAACCCGAAAACCCACCCGCCTTTTCTCTCATCTCCATGTAAGGCCTACAATCACCGGATAAACCAGACAGCACAACCCCACAAACCCAGTACCCAACACTCTTCATCACCACCAAAGCTTCATGGATCACCAACTCCTTCCCAGAGCAAGCCCTCTTGTCGCGGTCTCCTCCATGAACACAATCATTGCTGAACCTCAGATGGTGAATAGGAGCTGCCTTGAACACTAGATGGTCAGTTGCAGAACCCGGGAAGGTCTTCGCAAGGGCATGGGATAGAGAGAGGCGAGCTCGAGTGAGATGAGAAAGAGAGGAGGTGATGGAATTGAGAAGGTGTAACAAGAACAAGGTGTAGCTGAGATAGTCCTCCATAGAATCAGCCTCCCACCTGCTCAAAGGGTGGTTTATGCTGAGAACCAGGTTGGCAAAAGCCTTGTTGACAATGGGAAGCACCTCAAAACACTTGTGAAACCATGCCAGGGACAAGGTCTCCGGTCCGGGTTTTGAATCCGTGGACAGATTATGGTTCAAGAAACTCGATACACGGGCTCGAAAAACCTGGAGAGAAGCAGATAACAATGCTTCTGATGATTCATGGTGGTTGGTCTCCAGTTTGGTGTAGAGCTTGCCTAGTCTTGCCACCAAAAGTGCCATTACAAGAACAAGAATCTAAAGACAAAAGTGTTCGATGAAACTTTGGTCGTTGTGTGTGGCTTATAAATATTGGTTTGTGCTGTGCACATGTATAAAATATCAACTTGGAAACAATCTGGGCGTGTTGGCGGCTGGTCAAATCAATAGCTATTATCTGATTCATGAAACGCACACGCATCGTTGAATTGAACCAATTGGTTCGCTAGCTTCAGAGGCTCAGGCTTGTTGTCCAAGCAAGACCGGAAGGACACAGGAAAAACATGGACGTTTTGGTGCGTTACTTATAACTAGGATTAATAATGTTGTTGTTGCTAACATTTCTCGTTTTAAATGTGTAATTTATTTTTCTGAGGTTGCTGTTAATCCACTCTCTACGAAAAAGTGTAAGAATTTCCTAGTGAAGATTACTTTTCTTCAATCCCCAAATTGACACCTCGTTTGTTTCTCACCTCTAGTGGAGCGTCTCTCGAGTTAGTTGTTAGTTCTCCCCATAAATCTCACCAGATACCGTCAGCAATAAGGCTCGAACCGAAAACCTAAAAAAAAATCCAAAGCGCATTAACCGCTTGGCCCGACACTTCATTTATGGTGTGAGAATCTGTTGCTAATTGATGTTTGCGGGTACGGAAGAGAAACATGAGACATGGCCAAGCCAGCTACTTGGAAAGTCATAGATTAGACCTGGCCAGAGATAAGGCATTCCATTTTTTTAATACTTGCAACACGTATTAGATGGTCTCATTCTCAAATACACCATTAATTTAATTGCACTTTTAGAACTCAAACTAAAGCTACAGCTGTAATGCTGACAAAATATGTCATAATAATTTTGTTATATTTATTTTTTTATTAAGAGTCCATTATTATTTTTATGGGGTAAGAAGAAATTAAAGTGGCACTATCACTAAATTAGCGACAGACTTGCTCGTCACAAATGTAAAGGAATTTGTTGCTATATACCGCATTGTTAATCATTAACGAGTTGGTGGTTATAACACTATCTATTCCAATAAACGTGGGATTCTTGGAATATATTTTGTGAAGGCCTCTTTAATTTGTGGTGAGCCGTCATGGCGCGGAGTTTTGGAGGTGGCCCGAAGAGACGAATATTTTGGTGGTGACAAGACAACAGAGAGCCACAGAGGTAACCTAGTGAGACGGGGACATTGGTTGTGACCCAGTGAAAGCGGAGAGACTTGGTGCACTTGCCACTTCGTTACAAGGCCACAACATGAATATGTAATATGAAGTTTAACATGAAGCGCTTAGAGAACTCCTTATAGCTCGATTTCACTACAAGGCCGTGACACAAGACCAAACACGAAACTCTTGAAAAAGTCCTTAAAGCTTGCTTTTGCTACAAGGCTGCAACATGGGAACGAACACAAAGCTCTTGGAGAACTCCCTTGAGCTCTCTTTGTGACAAAGGCCGCTACATGGAGGAGCATTGTTGTGGAATGAGGTTGAACTAGAAACACTTGAGGTGTTTCTTGAAGCTCAATTTTGCTACAAGGCTGTGATATGGACATGCATTTTGCGGCATGGGATCGAACGTGAGTCTCTTTGAAATTTGTTTGGGGGGGAGCATAGCTTTCTCCCCACACGTCCGCTCGGATGAACCTTCTTCGAGCGTGTGTGACGCCTCTTCTCATCTGTTTTTATAACTTTAATCTTTGTCGTTGTTCGATCACTCCTTAGTAATAGACTAACATGACATTTAAACGTCATGTTTGTAGGTACGTATGATCAATATGAATTAAATAACTCACATTTTAATTAGTTTTATAGGAGGGGAAATATCAAATCAATAACATGTGGAATTCAATAGGCTAGGATCAAGTGGATGAAAAAGTCAAAATCATAAAAATAATACGCCGCAGAATTATAGGAGAAGATAATGGGATGGGTTGGAGGTTTGTGGTTCATTAATTCATTTATGAAACAAAAATAGAATAAATATTCAAACGGAAACATCATGTTTCCTTCTAAGTTATGAAGAATATATGAACAAGAACAAAAACACATGCATGCATATAACTGTACACTTGCTGCATTCATTTTTACTAACAATTTTATTAAGAGAAAAAAAATGAAAATGGTTAGATGGATTTTTAAGCATAATCAAGATGCTATAATTATTGCATTTTATTTTATTTATTAAAATTCAAATCATATGGCATTTCCATGAATCCTCAATCATATTCTTTTATCTTTATATTATGTATATAATATTTTAAGATATTTTAGATTAAGAATTATAACTATTCAAGTTACAGTTCAGTTTCTATATCTCTCAATTTGGTTTCATATATGTGATGGAAATGTTACAACATATATATCCAATTGTGTTATTCCAATTAGTAATCTTTGATAAAGACCAGCCACCAGTATTTTCATCATTGTCCACACACCACAGTATTGTGCCAATATGTCCAAATATTTTACTTGTGCTGTTGTACAGATGTTGATAGCTAGATAAATGACAATTTTAGTACTTCTATTTTATTTTTACATAAAAAAGAAGAAAATATTGTTTGCTTTGGGTTAAATAATAAATTATTATTATTATTAGGGGGAAGGGGTTGGAATTGTCCCAAAAATTAAAGGTGGATAACAACGTAATAATCGATCTAATTACATGTGAGTTTGTTTGGTTACTTGAAACGAGCCGTAACTGTTGTACATGTGAAAATATCAAAAGAAAGACAACGATGTAAATTGGTGAGCTCATGAGACATAATATTTTAATAAAGTGAAAGTTTACATTTATGTATTACTATAATGTCTCATATACACAAATAGAGGTGTCCCGACTCTTTAGCTCACCTCTATTTATGTATACAAGACATTATAATAATATATAAATGTAAATCTTAACTTTATGAAAATGTATTGACTTATGAACTCACCAATTTAAGAAGTATTGAAATAGTAATATTTATTTAAATATATACATAAATTTCAACCTACTCAATTATCATAATTGATCCATCACAAATCTATCTTACTTTAATAAATGCTATGATAATTGTATCATATTTAATGGTTTCTTATAATCAAGAACAATAAGTTAATAAGACTTTTACGAATAAGCCTATGGGTGCCAATACCCAAACAAACAATTTGGGAGCAAAATAATACCAACATTCATGTAATAATTTAATTAATGTGCATTTGTTCTAACATATAAGTTAAATTATTATTTGTTGAAACTTAAAAACACAAAAGTAAATAAAAATAAAAATTTATCACAACACTTTGTAAAATAAAATGTACAAATAGTATTTTACTATTTTCCTAATGTTATAGTGAATTTTATTTTGTATTAGTTCAAGTCAACGGTAGTGTGTGGAGTATGTTAAACAAGCTCCAATTTATATATATAAATAAGTTTATGAACATGAATAATTATTCAACTTTTAGGACCTAAAATCACTATCATCGTCATAAACTAGTTGCATGTGCAATTAAGGTCCACTTCTACAACTCACATGCCATAACATGATTGGTTATAACGAATAAAAGTAAACTCATCTTCCATAAACTAAACCCTATATTATTTTCAATAATTTACATACACTTAATAGCTAGATTAGTCATACAAGATATTTTAAAATAAATAAATAAATTTTCTCCATGAATCGTCCCGGCTAATTTGTTGGTATATCAACAACAACAAGCACATGAAATGAAACCGAAAGCAACCAATCTTCCACCACACTTAACATATATAAACACAACCCACTTTACATCCACACCCTCCCATAATATTTTCTCTCTCATTTTCTCGAGAAAATATGATCACATTCAAGAACTCATCCACTTCTTTGGTTCTCTTCTTCTTCTTCTTCTTCGCTAACATAATTTCTTGCTCTTTGGCTCGCCACGCCAAGAACCAACTACATGTTCTTGACCATCTTTATAAAGCCAAGCACGGCCACAACAATTCCGGCATTGACACGGGCGTGTTCAAGGCAATTCACCACGTTGACCACCGAGCCATAGTTGATCCGCAGGAAGGACTCAAGGAGCGCGACAGGATCCACCGGCTTCCCGGACAGCCGCCGGTGGAGTTCGCTCAGTACGGCGGCTATGTCACCGTCGATAAAGCGCACGGCCGTGCCATGTTTTACTACTTGGTCGAAGCCAACAATATTTCCAAGGATTCTATGCCTCTACTCCTGTGGCTCAATGGAGGTACGTAACTCAATTTAATTATCTATTATCTATAAAGCTAGCTATGAAATTATTCATTGTGTGCTTGCCTTTAAGATCGCCCCAAAAATGTACTGTAAATAATAATATTAGCACTTTACGTGATTGGAACTAAAGATTGTGGCCGATATTTATTACTTAATGCCACTACGACACCGTTTTTCTTTTTCTATATATTAAATTGCAAATTGATGGTTTTAAAAATGTTTTCGGGACATGGCTGGATAGGATTTTTCGGCGGATATGTTGCATTATCGATCTCTAATTAAAAACATATACTATCAATATTTTTTCGATCCCGATACAAATAATTATTGCAATACTAGCTTTCATCTAGAAGGAAATGGTTCGAAGTACTAAATATTTTTCTGGGTTTGTTGGTTTAGGCAGTGAATTAATTTTTAATTAGAAAATAATTATATTTTCTTGGATATTTTTGAAGAGGATAATAGTGGTTTTATATATCAAAATTGATGAATAATTATCTATATTTTACGACAAAAATTGGTAGGACAGCAAGTTACATGCACGACAAATATAAATGTGTCATTCTTGGATTTGAGATGAATTATTCACAAAAATTCTCAATTGGGCACTCACTACAATACAGGTCCTGGTTGTTCTTCGATTGGTTATGGGGCAATGCAAGAACTTGGCCCATTCAGGGTCCACAGTGATGGCAAAACTCTCTACAAAAACAGATATGCATGGAATAATGGTGAGTTTTGTTTTCATTTTTTTTGGGAAATTACACATATACTCATAAACTAGTCACTTAAAACGGATGGTTACCTAAAACTATTTTTCAGCGATATTAAACTTTCCCATACCCTCCATCTTAATAATTAATCTTGATCTCAGCTGCAAATGTTCTGTTCTTGGAGTCTCCGGCCGGAGTCGGTTTTTCGTACTCGAACAGATCGTCCGATTACAGCGCGAACGGAGACAGGAGAACTGCTTCGGACAATTTCGTGTTCTTGCTGAATTGGCTGGAGCGCTTTCCCGAATACAAGGACAGAGACTTGTACATTGCCGGAGAGAGTTATGCAGGCCATTATGTCCCTCAGCTTGCGCATACCATCCTGTCCCACAACAAAAGAGCCAACAAGACCCTTGTCAACCTCAAGGGCATTATGGTAATTTCACTATTTACTTCTCGAACATTCTATTCGTCGATCTTGATGATGATGTATATTTTGGATCGGGTTAGATTGGAAATGCAGTGATCAATGACGAGACAGACGAAAGAGGAATGTACGAGTACCTGAATTCCCATGCCATCATTTCCGATGAAGCTGCGCATCAAATTCAGACTCAGTGTGATTTCTCACCAAATGTGACAAAGCAGAACCAGGAGTGCAATGAAGCCAGTGATGAAGCTGACATGGCTACCTACTTCATTGACATCTACAACATCTATGCACCTTCCTGCTTCTCTTCCAATCTCACAGCCAAGCCAAAGAGACCTGTAACTAAACCAAACTTGCCTTAATTTCATCTTCAAGATTTAAACTTTCTAGATTGATAATGAACAACATGTCATATACCATGTGCTGGTTTTGTGAATGTGCAGACACAAGAGTTTGATCCATGCAGTGACTACTATGTGTATGCTTACTTGAACCGAGCTGACGTCCAAGAGGCCCTCCATGCCAATGTCACTAAGCTCACTCATGACTGGGAGCCTTGCAGCGATATCATTACGAAATGGAATGATAGTCCCTCCACAGTCATCCCTCTTTTGCGAGAGTTCATGGCCAATGGACTTCGAGTTTGGATTTTTAGGTAAACTCGATTCTATCCTGGTGGTTGATTTACAAAATGCAACCAATCCATCATTGTCGGGAAGAAAGTGCCCTCAACTTATTAGTGGTTGAGGGACCAAACCTTTCACATGCCTAGCTAGCTTTCTGTCATGATCAAAATATGCTGATGGACCAAATACAGATATTTATAAGCCTCACATTTTGTTTCTGGTATACTTACTTTTGATCTTTGATGAAAAGACTCACCTAGGTGCACACCCATCTGTCCATCCTTAATGACGTCCCGTCCCTGCGTGTCAACATATCTATCTAATTGTTGAATATGCACCTATGAACATGCATTTGGACCTACAAGTCCTCCAAAACTCTAAAGTAAAACCAAATCACAACAACCAGATAGTTTAAGTACTCATGCTAGGCAAGAAGAATGAATATCATCTGTTACTGACATGGCATGGATGAATATTGGTTGCAGCGGAGACACAGATGGAAGGGTTCCAGTTACTTCAACCAAAAATTCAATAAACAAGATGAATCTTGCTGTGAAGACTAAATGGCATCCTTGGTTCCTCAAGGGAGAGGTATAGAGTAATGACTTTTCATTTGCCTAATAAATATTATTTGGGATAATTAATAATGTTGGTGTGTGTTACATTAATGACATATAACAGGTTGGAGGGTACACACAAGAGTACAAGGGAGATTTGACATTTGCAACAGTGAGAGAGGCAGGCCATCAAGTGCCAAGCTACCAGCCGCTCAGAGCTCTTTCACTCATCAAGCACTTCCTTTCTGGGACACCTCTCCCTAATACTTCCAGATATGAATAATAATTTCATTTGTATTTACCACATTTCTCTTTCTCAGGGCTTCATTAGCTACAAGCTCAATAGATGTTTTAGTAATATATATTTGTTGCTCCATTCTTTTCTTTTCCATCAATGAATAAATTAATGGTTAGTTCAGAAACTATGATTATGTGTAATTGTAAATGTTTTTTACTATCTTTTCTTGCTCTTGATTTTCAATTTTACCTAGAGAATCAAAAGTTGAACATTTGGGCATGAGACCCCTGAGAGCTTAGTTGACCAAAACTGTAGCCAGTTTCATTCTCAAAACACAACTTTTGTGAGCTGAGCTTCAAATTAAACTAGCAGGCAATAGGTTTTAGTTGCAGCCACCTCAAAATCTACAAAGGGGGGTTTGTAGTGTACTACCTCCAAACAACAGGATTTTGATCAAGAAACTGTATTTACAACACAACTCTAGCAGCATAATAGATCATGTAACACGCTAAACAAGGGACAACCACAGCTCACAGTATCGTCAATATTGACATTTACAGAAGTAAATGACCAAGACAAAACTTAATTCTCTGTTCAATTAAGCTCTTTTTAATCAATCAAACATATCGCAAATCGTCCTTTCCCTTAAGAGAAACATATTTGCAAAATAGCTCTATTGAGCTTGATTCATAATCTATCAAGGCCAACATGATCTCATCTTTTAGCACCAGCATTAGAAACATGCCATGAGTGCATTGTTCATGCCTCTCCGACTTGGGATTTCACCAATTTTCTTTGGTACACTCAAAGATTTCAGAGAGGCCTTTGTTCAGTTCAATAGTAGTATTTTCCCCAGCCTATACAGTATTCAATTTTAGAGGGATTAATATATTTATGCAATTCAACTGATATTTAAATCTACATTAGAACAGAACGTGTTTCGGTTGTTTGCATATTTTTAAATAATTAACTAGGACACTTACCGAGAAGCTCCTCCAATCTACTTTGAGATCTGATAAATTTCCCAAACATAGTACACAAATAAGATGCAAACAACAGTTGCAGCAATATGATGTTTGTTATGAACGCAAAGAAAGCCATAGCAACAAAAGCTTTCGTGTCTACTATAACGTGACAAACGGCTGCATGGCAAATCATAGATATTCAAGTTAAACAATATGTTACAATCTAATGTGCTGCCATTTCTCTTTCTAACATTCAAAAATGAAAATGAAGAGTCGAACATACTTGTTCATGGTCACATGTCAATCTTGTTTTTCATCTTGTCATTGGTATACATCTCCAACAAACCCGGGACTTGCTCCAAATGCGGAGAAATATACTTGTCTAGGAACTTCTCTTCACCGAGCATGAACCACTTAGTAACATGAAAGTCCTCTCTGATCAGCAGCTTCTTGGACAACAGAACCTTGAAGACATTGTACCTTGGACGAATCCTTTTATCTATAGAATACGCGAATAAGGCAGGGTTCTTGATGATGACCTCTGGCTTGAGCTGGACAGTGTTGAAATAGAAATCCACTTTACTCCTCAATGTCTCTTCTGAAAGAGGAAAACAATTAGGAAAGTTCCTGAAAATGGACAAAACCTCCTCTTGAGAACAACCCAATAAAGTCTTGAACAGCTGCACTCTTGTCTTCCAAGCTGAGACACCCATAGAGGCCAATGTGGTAACAGCATTTAGGAAGATGCTGGGAGAAGCAACCGGGTCCACGGAACTGCCAAACTCATCTTTGAAAGTTTCGAGCCCACCCAACATTCTCTCACTGCTTGCCAGCATCTTCCATGGATGTGTGATAACGAAGTGGGCAATAGCATCAACAGGAACTCCTTCATTCACAAACAGCTCAATATTGGGCTGCAATCTTCCCTTCAAATTAGTGGTTAACAACCGTGGGGATCGCTTCAAAGCCAGCCTAAGTCTCTCATCAGACCCGAAGAATGATCTCAGAAATTGTAAGGATGGCTCGATCTGCTCACTCAAGCTTCTATCCAGAACGGACGGATTGGTCAAGATAAGATCCTGCAGATGAGAACCTGAGAAGCCATTTTGAATGAGATACTCTAGTTTCGGCT
>JAYMTF010001540.1:0-22755 GCA_036897485.1 Pelargonium nanum | reverse complement strand
ATAATTCATGTGTTATTCTTCACATGTATCTAATTGCGATTTTGAGCTACATACAAAAACTAATAAAAATGATGAATAAAACCTATTTAGATATGATAAATTCATTATTTTGTCATGTATATTGAATAAATTCTTTTAATATTCTTATAACTTATTTTAAAATCAAATGAATAACTACTTAAACTTGTACGAATTCATTTTGTCAGTTCATTCAAACGAATTGACCAATATTTTCAATAATACTCATGATATTCTTGAGGTTGTTCATTATGCAAGTTTGAAAGAGTGATATTTTAATAAGTTGATTGACTATGCACTAAATATAACTTATAAGTTATTAAGTTCAATTCCATGAACTCTTTGTTTAGGTAATGTCAATTATACATATAGTAGCATTAACGAAATATGAACTTCACACATGTAACGTTTGGAATAGACTTTTCTTAAAAAAAATGATTGTAATGTCCTTCTCGTAACAAAAAATCCTCTCGGAAGCCTCATAAGCTCCCTTAAGCCACGAGATTCAAACGAGGAATGGACAAGGGATACGATCTCATCATCTCATGCACAATATTTTCCTACGTGACATTATACAGTACAAGGTATATTCCAGAATGGTACATATAATATCCATTTCACACAAAATTACTCCCCCAAGTTGTTTCATTTTCTCTTCCTTATCTAAATTTTGCTCCAATTTAGTCTCCCTGGTACTATTTTTTATCCCATAATAGTCCATTTACTATCTGTTTGCTACCAAATGGTCATCATGCCACGCGTTTAATCCGTGATCAAGCTGGCACAAAATGAATATCAAGAGAGCCAAATTGAAACAAAAACTTAAATAATAGATCAATCTAGTACAATGGATGCTTAAGAGACTAAACTGGAACAAAAAAAAATCAATTCAGATACCAATTATAAGACCATTTTGGGACATTCTCCCCAACCACCAAATACTGATTGGCGTAGTAAATGGATATACAATACCTTAATCTGAAATCGTGCTAAGCAATAGATTTGCTTCATTTTCTGCCAAATGCATTAAGCCAGAGCTCTAAAATATGTGATGATTGCTCATAAATGTTCCCACTAAATTGGGTTTTTACTAATATAGATAGCCAAGGCATCAGTTGTATTGTTCCTTCTAGAATGCATGATAATATTATGCAATGCTATGCTATGCACTCTTTAACATCAACAAAGGTCTACGGTCTAGCTCCTTCCCACCCGCGCAAAATACATTTTTTAGCATAAAAAAGAAAACCACTAACCCAGAGTAGATCATTGAAACCCTTGATGTGAAGCTCCAAACTACAAACTACAGAGTTTCATCAGCAGGTTTCTTTCATGCAGCCTTGCAGGTTGCATCGTAGTAATAGTTCAGGCTTATGACAACTGATTTACTATTATGTTTTAGTGTCATACAAAAAATAATCACAGAGAAAAAGCACATAGAAAGCAGGTCAATTTCTTGCTTCAGACCACAAGCAAGCAATTCATATAACATTATGAAAACCCACACGGGGAACATCTTTTTTTATTTTCTTTTCCGATGAGAAGAATGAGTCAACCTGACTCTGGTGGAGGATTTTCCTTTGGATGCTTGGAAGCATAATGATCAGTAAGTTGCTTTGGATTTGCTAGTTGCACCTGAAAACAGAATTAACCTTTATTCAGTGCCCACACAAAGGATAGATATAAAAGTGAGTCCAATGCGAAGGAATTGTGAGGGTGTGAATGCATACAATTTGTAATGGACAGCATACATGCAATCAATCAAAAGTAGCTGACATAGACAATACTAGTGAGGATAAATTACCACCACAAGCTAATATTTTTAGGATCATAACTGGTTGGAATTTGGAAAATCTGGCCACAATCTTCACTTTACCTTCTCCTTAAATAACACGATAAAATCCTAAGAACCAAACTTTGTCCTGCATAAGAGGCTATTTTATCTTTGTTCCCAACTTCACTTAATAAAAAATTGATTCTCACTTTCGACTAAAGTCCATTTCTCACCTTACATAAGAGAATGTAAGAACAATGAATATATATCACTATAGAAAGGATTTGCTTTGGCAAATGGCATATCTAGTTTTAAGTTCGAAATAAAAAATAACCAAATAGACTCAGCCACTTATACAGTAGCACTTCTGGTGCCATACCAAGGGTATCAGCAGTGGCAGACCCACATGGTTGGTTGTGGGGTCAGCTGACCCCACATTTTGGGGAAAAAAATAAAAAATTTGGTTGATTTTGTTAAGAAAATATACATATTATACCTAATTGACCCCTCATTTTAAGATAATTACACTAATAGAAATTTTTTGACCCCATATCTTGAAATTTCTGGGTCCGCCACTGGGTATCAGTTTTCTTAAAATGTTGAGATATCAAACAAGTTCGAACCAAGTTCTCACACATCGTCTGGCCAAAGCTAATCATTGGAACTCAAGAACAACACCCTAAATTAAGTGATGAGGATGTGGTCAAAACACATTATGATATATGGTGGCAGCTTTAAAACTGATTATTGTCTGCCTAAAAGCAGGCAAAAATTAGCTTGTACCTTTAACTTCTCAATTTGTTGATTATAATCAACAAAGGGAAAAGCTAGTTTGACCAAGTAAACATCTCATTAAGAATTGTTTTTCTTCAAACAAGACAGTTGAATACATGATGGCGATTCAACTGTTGTTTTATGTCTAATAACCACAAAGTGGTAATTGAAGTGAACATATTGACATTTAGCATTAATCCATAAAAGAACGTGTTAAGAAAAACAAAGCTGCCATTTAGCATCTTAGCAGAGAAATGAAGATTGCTGATATTTTGACAAAAGGCATGCCACCATTGAAGTTCAAGGATCATGCAGTCATGCATAGAAAATGGGACTGGGTTCCTTAACGTGATTTTGTCGTAAGAACAAAATCTAATGAAACTCTATTTTCATAATTTTTTGAGCACACATTTGGTTTGAGAAATGTCATTACGGTTTCGAGTTTGGACCAAGAATAAGTGTTGAGAAACATGATACATTGAAGTACAAGGAAGATGGCACTCTTTTTTCTAAGAGGGCCTATCATCATGATCATGTATATTGCTTCTCCTGCTCGGTAAATAGTAAGTAAACGAGTATGCAGACCAAGTGAGATATTGTTGGTTCACGGCCCCATATCAGTTCCGTTTGGCATGACACGTGATGGTAAAAGAGATCCTATAAGTGTACAGTTTTGGCCCCTAAATCATCAGTATTGAGATGAAAGATTTAAAAGCATCAAAACTCCAAACTCATTTCATAAACAAAGAAACTCGCTCTGGTGGGAGGCATGAAAATATCCATTTCAAAATCTGAATTTTGATCTATCTGACGCCACATATTTGTACCGACATGTTTTAGATCACTTAAGTTTGCTAACAAATTCCTGATATTCGGACAAACTAGAAACCCCCAATTTCAATTTCAAACCAATGAAGCTAAAGAGCTCGCACAAAATCTCAAGTACATGTCAATGATTTTGATATAGACTGAATCATTTAGATCATACTACGCAATCGATATGAACAGATTGAATAATCCGATCCAATTTGCGTAAATCGCAATAGGAATGAAAACAAATAATGGAAACCTAAAGACAAATGGAAGAAGAAGAAGAAGACGAATAAGCGAACCTTGCAGATAGGGCAGGTGATTTTGAGAGCAACGGCTCTGGCCTCGAATTGAGATCCTTTCTGCTTCTGATTCTTCTCAGCATTTTTTCTCTGCGCTTCGATCTTCTGCTTTCCTCGAGTCATCACTATTCTCTTCCCTTCTCTTCTGGTCAGGTCTCGTCTCGTCTCGTCTGGTCAGAGAGAATTGGGAACGTTTATTTATAAAAATGCTTTATATATATGTATGTTACATGTATTTTCACTTTTTATAAAAGTCAATATAATCAATAAATTTAGTATAATTTAGTTACATGTTAATTTTTTGCACCGATAAATATATAAATGTTTATGAATAATTGTTTTTTAAGACCATTTTAATGTATTCTTACACTTAAAATAAATGCATGTTAATATTTATGCAAGTCTAACGATTTGTCTCCATTTTAAATTGATCATATATACAGGTTTTTTTTTACCAGCAAATGTACCAAAATTTCATTGAAGATTTCTACGATAGAAACAAGGTACATATACTCAATAACAAAGATAAACCCATGAAAAAAAAAAAACATGATTACATGATAAACTCTGCTACAAAATCCTTGCTAGGGCAGTAGCTGGGTTGTCAAAACATCAACTAGAGATCCATATGAATACGTCCGGTGAAACTATTTAGCTTGGCGGAGATCGAGATGGATGATAGGATCATGAAACTTGAGAGTGATGTTGGAAGCTCGGTTGTGTGGAGCGATTAAGATTTTGATACTCCTTAATCGATAATCCAACTAATGATTACCACGAAGATGGGTAGGAATGGTGGGGGATCTGATTGAAACACAATTATTGGTTCATGCCGATCAGTTCTTTGAGTAGGTGTTCTTCTAGACCGCAACTGACTAACCCAAGAGTTTCGCAAATATTCCATGTTCGGTTACATATTCTTAAATATATTTTAGTGGGTCCCTTGCAGAATGACTCAGTAGTCAAGACATACATCTCCATGTAAGAAGTCGTGGGTTGATTATGCTAATAAAACAAGGCGGGCTAATGGGCAACCCAAGAAAGTAGAAACCAACTATCATAGTGGGATTGGCGATGAGTTAACTCCCTTTGATGATCATCTTGGTAGCACCCACCCAACCTTGGATTTTGTCATGACAGACTTCGTCTCAACGAAAATAGTTTATGCGTGTCTCACACAATTGAGGAGCATTTCATCGTAGCACGCGCGTCTAGCCTTCCACTTCTACGTGTTTATCCGTGCAAGTCCCGCTTACAAGCCCACACTTGCGTTGCGACGCCAAACCTAACTTTCGATGGATCCCTTTGCACACATCACCATGCGTTGTCAACATCAAGTTAAGGGAGTCCAAGAGCAAGATCAATGGAGATATGGTTATCTAATAATAAGGTTCAACCGCTCAGGAACCCTTTTAGATCATCATACCTCACAAAGGCTCACACTTGGAATGAAACCCCAAGTAATACCGAGTCACGCGTTTGATGTATAATAAGGTCGTCCAGGCCGCAACATTTGGTTCACTCAAACCACAAAGACGAAAGATGTTCTTTGTAACTTGATTTTTCCTCCACAACGTCCGAAGAAAGGGAGGAGGGAAGCGGATGTCTCAAAACTCCACTCGACTCTTGGAAAAAATACTTAAATCCACCGTAAGTCTCACGATGGACCACACATCATCAACAAACAATCACACGATGACACAATAAATTCTTTTAATTTATACTCATTTTTGGTAAGAAAGAGACCAATAATCGCTTCGGTGTTGTTTGAACTATCGACCGGAATTCTTATCCCTCACTCGAGATGGTACGCACATGAATTTTTTATTTAACGTTGCTTACTTTTTCACATACTTTACAGATACGATACAAGATTTAGATAAATTATTGTAACACGAGAATAATTAGATAAGAAACTATCAAATGTATTCATTTGACCCGATTTAAGCATACACATCAGCAATCTTTTTAAAAAAAATATAGTAAATTTTGCTGTCACCTGACTCGACCCACCTAAGCAAACATCATACAAACTTGAGCAAATGTGAGGAATGCGGTTCATGAAAATGGCTCTTGAGTGAATTGGATTGTTTCACAGATCAGAAATCAGAGAGTCAAAGGAAAATTCAGCGGATGTTTTCTCTCTGACCAAACTGCAATCAAATCGGTGGACGTGGCCCCCACATGGAATGGGCGCTACCCTCCTTGTAATTTGTATAAATGGATAGGGGTAGTCCTGTCATTTAAGCTTAGAGATACATATACATTTGTAACTCTTTTTCTTGAAAGTACACCACTGTTGACGTCTTCAGTTCTACACTCTATTGCCTAGTTACACTACCATGCGCTCGTTCCTATCCTACTTCTCTGCACCCCTTCCATATTTATTTCATCATATGATCATTTGACTTTTCATTTTTATTAAGTGGCATTCTTAGAATATAAATTTTAACTTAATTAAAATAATTATAATTATTTATCAAACAAAATTATAATCCACTTTTTTATTAGTTAAATAAATCCATTCTTTTTACCAACTGAGCTACAAAATAGAAATAGCTCTCCTATTGAACCCAAATAATCCACCCCATACCGTGATTTTATTGCACAATAATTGTAATTTAAAAATACACAATAGACCACATTTCTCTTAATATTTTAATTAGAATTTGGTAAACAAACACTATGTAAACCTTTTATATTGTTATAGATAGGTGAAATTTCAAGTAATGAATATTATCAAAATATTTTGTATGAAGACACCAAAAATAACCAATCGACCAAAATATTGTCATTATTTTGTGTTATGTCACTACTAATGTTTGAAATTCATATCCTAGAGTTATATTTATATGTGCGCATGTTTGTGTGTGGAAACATACTTAAATTATTTGACAATGTTTTGTTGATTGATATGTTATTTGGATAAAACCTTTTCTAGTTCAATTAAACAAAGTGACGAATATGATCGTGAAATTGTTAAAGCATTTTTTGTCTTAATTATATTTCACTTCACATTTTAAACTCGAGATGTATCATTGTAAATTCATAAACATGTAAGTCTATGTATCATTGTAAATTCATAAATATGTAAATCTAATTTACATGTATAAACTAACATTTATATTTTTTTTTGAAGGGTAAACTAACATTTATATTAAAATAGTGTAAGAAAAATTAGGATGAATTCACAATTGTACTATTTATATATACCTATATATTTTTCATATGTTTTGTGTTTAATTACATTCACATTTGTTGTCAATTTAAAATGGTTGGTTGTATTTCAATTATAAGGAGAATACAATTTAAGAAATTATTCACATTTAAAATTTATACTTCTATATATATGTTTTTCTCATCTTTCATGAAACTTTAGTTGTCATATTTAGTTTTTCGTCAAAAGTTTCTTTTATAGACCACCGTCAATTAATATTTTGTTCGACGGTAGTTCAATAGTCTATACGCGCATTACTATGTCGAATAAATATAGATTTAGCATTTAATATTATTTGTCGAGTTCAAACAAAATAAATATGATTGGTCTAAATCACATAGTTTTCTTATTATTAAAAAAAAATTACGTAGTTTTATGACGAACACTTACGTAACAGGGATCTTAGCTGTATACGTGGCAGTTCTCGACGGTTGCTAGCCACTGATGAAATATCCAGCTAACGACGTGGCAGACAACACAAGCAGTTGCAAGATAAACCAGACGCAGAGGATCACGGCAGAGAGTAGAGGCGTCGGTCGCACGTACGGAAGGTCTGGGTCACTCGTGCGAAGCTACTTCGTTCTGATTGGTCGAGCTGATGTCCCCACCTTTCAATCGGAGAGCATCTATTCTATTCCCACACAGCGCATATACACACAACACTCTCTCTCTGTCTTCTTCACCATCACACAATTTAACGCAAAAAGGAAAAAAGAAAAAGAAAAAGAAAAAAACCATAACTGCTTGAGCTTGAGCTTGAGGTCTCTGAGGTTGAGGCAGGTTTTGTTGTTTATCTCTTTACAGCTCAACCTGCATTTTCCTTTCCACAGATCCAAATCCAAGGTCTCTCTCTCTTCACTCTCATTTTTATTGTCCGTTAATTTATTTTTAACTAGCATAGTGTAGTACCTTCTAGATTTGGAGCAGAATTGCAAAATTTGGCGGTTTTTGCTTTTGATTTTTGGAACACATTGCTTGATTTTGCTTCCACTTGTTGAAATTTCTCGAGTGGTGAGTGTAGATGATGTGTGAAGTGGTGGTTGGGTTTGCGGCTTTGTGCTAGGGCAATTTGGTATCTCTGAGCTCGGATGAATCCGAATTGAACTATAAAACCAGTTCAAATCACCGATTTAGAGACAAGGTTTGAAGCTGCTCTGCTAGTTTGAGTGACTGATTTGGGATGGGAACTGGGAAGTCATTTGAAGCTGCATCTATCACTGAGTGTTGAATGTTCTTTTGGGTGTCTGCTGGGCTGGGACTTCACTGTTGTTGAATTAGGACGCTGTTTAACTTAGAAAGTTTTTTTTGTCTGTGCCTTACAACTTTGGAGATTATCATTGGAGAATCAGAGTAACAATATAAATTGGGTGTTTGGTATACATTTGGGATGCTTCATTTGCTACAAATGATTTCTGATAACATTTGTAATGATGTATAAAATGAAATTATAATTGAAACTTGAAGTTGGGAATGCATTTTATGTTTATGCACATTCATTCTTTGAATCTGGTTTATAATGTTTTTTATGTGTGCCTTCTCTTGAACATAGCCTTGTAGTTAACATAAATTTTCTTTGAAAGAAACGGCTAAATGAAATGTGACATACTAACTTGTCACTTAATTGATAATTGAGAACCTTGTTTAATAGAACATTACATTTTAGATTTGGATTTACATTTGTTGCTGTTACTATAATGGTAGTCTTGGATTCTCATGGGGACTGTTTTTTCTTCAGCTGCTACACGGTATCATGATCATCCTGATAGTTACATGTTGATGCGAATCATTCTGGGGCTTGGTCTATTGAATGTTTTTTGGTAGCTGTAGCATGCTTGGCCAGAGCCACAATGGGCATCTGTCTGAAGAAATGTTGTGGGCTATGGCTTCTTTGCATTATAATGCTTTCCATCCAGATGAACAAAAGCATAGCTATCAGTCCTGATGGTATGATGATATCTTTTATCATTTCTTCTTGGTGATTTACAGTTGCATGACATGTTTCCAAAGGCTGCTTGTGAAAAGTCTATGTTTTTTCTTATGTATATATTAGAATGCAATCCTTGTAATTATTTTGGCCATGCCTGTTAATGTTCTGTCAATGGTTGACTGTAACACTTGTCAATTTTGTTCAACGTTGTTATCATGAAACTCACTTAAGGGGAATTGGTCTCAGTCCATGCATGTATGCGTTTTGCTGTTGATATATATTTATTTCTGAAAACAATCTCCATTATGTAGTATTTATAATTATAATTATAATCATAATAAGGTTTTAGATGATTGTAAGCTTGTCAACATGTTGATCTCCATCTAAGCTTTTAAGGTGAGATGCATGCAATAGTACCTGCTACCCAGTTTCCAGCTTTATTGTAATAAAGAGATATTGGATGGTCATAAACTTTTCAACATGCTGTCAAAAAAAAAAAAAAAAAAAAAAATGCTGTCAACATCTAGCTCCTTAGGTGAAATGCATGCAATAATATTTGGTGCTTCAAAGTTAAAAATTCACTGTTGGCCTTGTCTGTGGTTCAAACATACTCATCATTTTTTAGGTCCTATTCACCTCATTCCTATTTTCATGATTTTAGTATGTGAAATTGTTTGGTGATTGGCAGGGGAAGCGCTTCTAAGCTTCAGGAATGCAATTCTTACTTCAGATGGTGTTATTCTTAAATGGAGACCAGAGGACCCTGACCCATGTACTTGGAAGGGGGTGACATGTGATCGAAAAACCAAGAGAGTAGTATCCTTGTGAGTACTTGAAACAATCTTGAAATGTGCCTTGGATCATTGAACATGTATTGTGATTCATTGTTTAGACGATAGCTTCTAAAAAATGTATGATAAAATATTATATTAAGCAAATAGGTTTCGACAACACACGTTAATGGATTTGGACAACTACATTACTGAAGGTTTGTTTTCTTTGCTTAGTTAATTAAAATTTAAAAAATATATACATGAATAGTAAAGGCCACTTTTTTTAGTCTAATAACAGAGGCATGAGTTCACAGGAGGAGAATTATTTTTTTGCACTCTGATCCATTGGACTAAAGCACTGGCCGCATGATTCATTAAGATAGATTGGTTGCTTGGGATTCTTGCAGTATTTTTATTTATTGAAAGAGAGTACTGTTCATTGGTTTTGTTGGGTGTGACTTATTGGTCTTTTCCAATATGACTAATCTAGGATTGATCTTTTCCAATGGTTTGTTGCTTTGTTTTTATATTGAGTGGAATACGGATCCAGAGACTAGCTTGAAGTCAAATGCTGTCTATTTAACACAGGATAGAGTATTTAGTTGATCATTTTTATCATATATAACATTCACGTGTTTTGAAATTATACCAAGTATGTTTGTTGTTGCTAATCTTTCAGGAATCTTTCGAATCATAAACTAAGTGGACCTATCTCACCTGACCTTGGAAAGTTAGAGCACTTACAGATTTTGTATGTGTTGAATACCTTTATGTGTTCTTTTAATTCCCTTGTGGTTGATGCATGTTCACTAGGATGCATGCTGCTTAGGCTGATGCCATGGATAATGTTTCATGTCTTGCAGAGTTCTTCATAATAACAACTTCTATGGCCCAATTCCTTCGGCATTGGGGAATTGCACAGAGTTGGAGGCACTGTAAGTACCACCTATAATTCTCTTGTAAAGAAGACAGTCCCCTCCCCCCCTCTCTCTCTCTCTCTCTCTCAAGAGATATTATCAAGTTCATTTTTAAATAACATGTTTCTTTTCCCCAGATGATATGGTGATCTTAATATTTCCAATCCTAGATTTTGAGTAACCTTAGAAGGGCTCATCATGTTTAACCTCCTATTTTTTTTATGGCAAATGTTTTAACAAAAAGAAGATTAATCTATGTGAATAAGTTTGAAAAGGATTAAAATCGTGGGAAGTCCAAATTGGCACAGGTTATGTAACTGCTTTAACATGTACTTTGCTTTATAAACAGTTAATGATCATTGAATTGCTTGCATGGAATGAAGAGATGATAGAGCAAGTAATGAGACTATGCCTGTTTGTTGAAAGTAAATAAACCACATAGGCATGGGCAAACTTTCCTTCTTTTGCATAATCCTCCAGGCTATGCTTGAGTTCATGATATGTATTACATATGCACACCTGAGAACCCTTTCAGTTGCTCGTTTCATAGTTTTCCAGATCTGTTGAGATAATAAACTGGTTTTGGTTTGTATTGAGATTACTGTATTCTTTGACAGATACTTGCAGGGTAATTACTTAAGTGAGCCTATCCCTAGCGAATTGGGAAACATTTCTGGCCTTAAACATTTGTAAGTTCTCTCTTATTTTAAAGCATTTCTATGTTTTGCATGAACTTTAGATTAAATAATAAACAGTTGTGTATTCGATTGAGGAAGCATGTATGGAATCATAGGCTGCTTCCAAACATGCAGGGAAACATACGTAGTGTCTACTCATGTTTCCAATGGGACATGAAATCCAGCAAATATTTACTATCATCGGTTTGGTTATTGTATTGACCTAGATTTAAAATGCAATTTTGGTATAATAAAAAATAAGATGCAAGTAATTTGTTACAAATTGTTGTATAAGATGTAAACTTGATATAAATTCAGAAACAAATTTGCTAAAGTCTTATAACTAATTGCAGAGAGCATACCTATGCTTTCAATTTTCAGATTTTCTAATTCCATTATCACTTTTGCATATTTTTGTAATCCAGTGAGGGTACCGTATAACTTATAACAAGGAACTGTATGGTAGCTTAAACCCGTTTATCTGTTTCGTCCTCCAATTCAAATACACAGATGGAAAATGGATAGCAACCTGGTCACAGAGAATTAAATTACACGCGGACCTTTTTTTTTTTCTCCTTAATCCTGACTATCAAGGTTAATATGATAATCTCTGCTGTACCCCTCCATATTTTATACAGAAGAAGTATATTGAAGAACAGGTTGCAAATATTAATTAATGGCTGGATGAAATGGAGAAGCCTGTTGAGAGTATTTTGTGATTGGTAGATTTAGTTGGATCGAATTTCTAGGAACAACATGTTCAAAAGGTGAGCTTACTTGAGTTCAGTTGAGGTGGATGAGTTAGTAGACATTATGGTACAAAAAAATAGAATGAGGTTGGTGATGGTAAGAGAGGACCTGATGTTTCTTAAAGGGCCTCCTCTTACAACTATCCGCCAAAAATTGGATTTATGTAGCAAACCCCTAAATTTGTTTATGGCTTAGCTTGAGTTTAGTTGCATTCAGTCAGTGGAAATGCTCTTCTGAAATGAAAGGGGGCTGAGTAGTCTATAAACTTTTTAATGATTCAAATCTTCTTTTGGCTGGATTGCAAATTACCTATCATTATGTTGTATCACTGCCCATTAGTCGTTTTACCCTATTTCACACAGAAGATCAGACTCTTACTTGGCTCAAGTGAGACCTTATCATGTACTTAAGGGGTTGTCGTTCATGTTTATGACTAGTGCCATTGTCCTGATCCAAATTAGCTTATAAAAAACTAATGCCAATATGAAATGGTAATTGCTTGTAGTGCCAAATACAAATTTCAGAAGACTCCAAGAAATTACTGCAAATCATCTCATCATTTGGTAGTTATTTTGTTGTTAATTTAGGTGATCCAGTGTTACACAGATGAAACTCATTAAATGTTGTGGGGATGTTGTAGGGATATATCAAGCAACTCTCTAAGTGGAAGTATCCCTCCTTCACTTGGGAAGTTAACCAAGCTTATTACTTTGTAAGGGGCTTTACTTTCTGTCCATTATATCAGGTGCCAATGGCGCCTATTATTAAATTTGAGCTTGATAATGCTGATCACTGCATCCAATCTAATCTTTATTGATCTCATTGAACAATCTGCAGCAACGTGTCAACCAATTTTCTGGCTGGATCAATACCATCTGATGGCGTGCTTGTCAACTTTGTGGAAAGCTCGTAAGTACCAAATGTCCTTTGTTTTGAAAAAGACGAATGTTTTTTTGTAGATGATGTTTGACCATTTGCATCTTTCTAGGGAGGACTACTATTTACTACTCTACTTTGTAACACTATTTATACTTTGCTTATAATATGCCTCAATGTGGAATGCTTTAGAACGCAAAATGAAAACAGGAATACGGAATGATGGTGGTAAGCTTCTTTGGTACAAAAAAAAAAAAAACATTTGTTTGGAATGTGGAACATTTTTTAGATATACTTGATGATATTTCGTAAACAATATAAAATAAATGAAACCAAAGCATATTCAACCATCTTTTGGTTTAATTTTAGGAGTTACATCTTGATCTTATTTAATATTATTTTTCAATTACAAATAAAAATATTTTTATCAAATTTATCTCAATCCCAAAATGAGTGTTCACTTTCCCATTTTTAGAGATTAAGGAGATGTTAGTTGAAATTCGTTTTCCTCTTATGCCCCCTTGTGCTCCTGTTGTAACAAAACTCTAACTAACTTGTCTTGGTGATATTGTAGTTAATTCATGCATAATTAACTTCATTGAAAAGAAGTGGACACTCATTTTGTGACAATTTTTTAAATTGGAAATGGACACTCATTTTGGAATGGAGGGAGCATTATTTGTTGAATGGAATTGTATAGCAATGGGGATGCCAACTTTCACATTTTGTAATAGTGATTTCTGGTAACTATATGTTTGACACGATTACTTAGTATGTAAAAATGGGTCTTATAGATTCACCCAAAATGCCAGTTGAAGAATGTATGCTATTAAAATATTAAAATCATCTGTTACTGTGCAGCTTTGTTGGGAACCGTGGATTGTGTGGGAAGCAAATCAACCTATCTTGCGATACTGGAGGGCCTGCTACAGATGCCCAATCTCCCTCGTCTGGTAAGCCCACATGCAATTGTTTGATATATTATTTCACCGGCAACTTGTTGGACACATATTTGCAATTACATGCTGCAGAGGGGCTCCTTTAATGATTAAGTCATTCTGAGAGTTCTACTTTTATGGTCATTTCTCTTTGCTACTCTATAAACTTTTGTAGTAAAAATATATTTTATTATTTATATTCTTCGTCTACCCAAAGAAATCTTTTGTGACAGAAACTTACACTATATAGCGTTCTCTTTCTGTAGCCCTAAATCAAGGAAAGAGCAATGGGTCTGGCAGGTTATTTATTAGTGCATCAGCAACCGTGGGTGCGTTGCTTTTAGTTGCACTCATGTGTTTCTGGGGTTGTTTTCTGTATAAGAAGTTCGGTAAAAATGACAGTAAAGGTCTTGCAATGGATGTCAGTGGAGGTACAGTTTATTTTCTCTTTGGATTATTGCTTGAGAAATATGCTTTAGCTGCCTTTTATTTTGAAGTTGTACCTTCTCGAGTTTCTACAATTCTACATCTCTATTTATATTCTCATATTGCTTCAGGTGCATCAATTGTAATGTTCCATGGAGACTTGCCTTACTCTTCAAAAGACATCATCAAGAAATTAGAAACTTTGAATGAGGAACATATAATTGGTTCTGGGGGGTTTGGAACTGTATACAAGCTTGCAATGGATGATGGCAATATATTTGCTTTGAAAAGAATTGTAAAGATGAACGAGTGCTTTGATCGTTTCTTTGAGAGAGAGCTAGAAATTCTTGGGAGCATAAAACATCGATACTTGGTGAATTTACGAGGATATTGCAATTCTCCTACATCGAAATTGTTAATATATGACTTCCTACCCGGCGGTAGCCTTGATGAAGCTCTTCATGGTGGTGAGATACCTTTTCTTCTAGGTTTATCTCATTTACTGTTTTTACATCTTCACATAGCAGTTGTTGCATGGGCCATGTCATGGAGGAATAAGTGCATTTTCATGGTTGAATCTTTAGCTTTTCAGTACAAAAATTACTCGATAATGCACCATACTTTTTGTGGTGACAATTTTTCACCTGTATCACTTCAGCTTGAATAATCAGGACGATGGTTGTGGATTTCCTCCTTTACGCCAGATTGATAGACCGGTGCTGGACATCATTTAATTTTTAATGCTTGATATGTAACTTTTGTTTACCTGAATGGCCAAATATTATTCAGTGTTTTTGTTGAGCAAGGACACATGTTCTTACCGTGTCAATATGATCAAATACCCATAACCAACTACTTTCTTAATTTCTTATTTGTTAAAGGATAAAAAGATTGTGTAGATTTTCATTTGCTACTGCTTTCATGAGATAACAAATTAGCCCAAATAGATGTATCATTTTCAAGTGCAGTACTATTCATGCTACACCTTTTCCATAAATTTGAATCTTGTGCACCCTATATTGTTTCTGTAAAAGGATCCTCTTTTATATGGAAAGATGATTTGTCATAATAACTTGTACAGAAAGATCTGAGCAACTAGATTGGGATGCACGACTGAATATAATTATGGGAGCAGCAAAAGGACTGGCCTATTTACACCATGATTGCTCCCCCAGGATCATTCACCGTGACATAAAGTCGAGCAACATTTTGCTTGATGGCAATTTGGAGGCTCGAGTTTCAGATTTTGGACTTGCCAAACTATTGGAGGATGAAGAATCTCACATTACAACCATTGTTGCTGGAACATTTGGTTATCTGGCTCCAGGTGTGTAAAATACAACTATTACTTTGATTTAGCTTTTAGATTGACGAGCCTATGTCTCATACAAGGCATTGCTTATGGGTTTCTTCCATTCTCATGTTACGATTAGTTATGCTTGTTTCTTTCCTTTCTACTTAGCAGTTCAGCTTTGATATGTTATTTCATATAGGCACTATGAAGGTATTGTTCTTAATCCATAATCCATGTATGTTTCTATTACAGAGTACATGCAGAGTGGAAGAGCAACTGAAAAGACTGATGTTTATAGTTTTGGGGTTCTGGTTCTTGAAGTAATGAGTGCAAAGCGACCCACTGATGCATCATTCATTGAGAAGGGCCTCAATATTGTTGGCTGGGTATGTATCCTCCCCATAGTGGCTATTTTTGTTTCATCTTGAATTCACATGATCTTTGTTTTAATTTCATTTTCTTTGAAGGAATTAGCTTGAAGTTACCTCACAACAATGTATTAGTTTACTGTATTTACTATGTGGTCTATAGACTAGAGCATTAGAAATTGGATATTAGAAACCTAATCTTACTGTATTCCATCAAGTGCTCTAACTCTAGTTCTGTTCCTTTCAGTTGAATTTTCTGGTTACTGAGAATAGGCAACGGGAAATTGTTGATCCACACTGTGAAGGAGTACAATCAGAGAGCCTTGATGCATTGCTCTCAGTCGCTATACAGTGTGTTTCTTCAACTCCAGACGACCGGCCTACAATGCACAGGGTGGTTCAGTTACTCGAATCTGAGGTCATGACCCCATGCCCAAGTGACTTCTACGATTCCAGCTCGGACTGAAGCTTTCAGGGAACAAAAGGATTTGTGTTGAGTTTGGATCCACATCACTGTGCAGCAGTTTCCTTGCAAATTAAGGAGTAACGCAAACAATGAAAGGTGCGCAGAATCTGCTAATACCACTTCTGCATTCCATTCATTCATTTTTGTGCAGATATATGACCGAAGGAAGACGCTCTACTTCGTCTGTGTTGGTTTGATCCGTATTGGAGCATTTGATTCGCCATAAATAGGAATACTGGTGTCCTAATTTATATTTCTAGATGCAAATGGAGTGTGTGTGGCACCAGTTCACCTTTTATTTTGTTTTTGTCTTTTACATTTTATCTGGCATTTGTTCTCTTAAATTTAAGTGTATATGACATTGTATAAAATGGAGAATATGCCACGCCCTGCCCTGCAGAGAACTGTTAATGCCATTTTTGTAAAATATGTTTTTAATCGAATAATTATTCCATGTCTCCATGTAAAATATGTTTTTAATTGATTGGAAACAAGATTTGTTTGGGCTCACATTTGAAATCACATAAAACATATTGTGGCACAATAGTCTCAACAGCCATCTCCTTGCAATAAGGTGCATGAAACTTTCATTTTGGTAACAAATTAACTGTATGGTGTATATAAGTGTTGATCAAAACAAAAACATACATCACTTATCATCACTAATTAACTTCATGTCAAGCCTAGTAGGTGTTGTGTTACTGATTCTGTTGGTGCTTTGTGGCTCGGCCACGAGCTCGAAAGCACCACCGTCTTGCTCCGACGTATCAAACGATGTGTCGCCATGTCTTCCTTACTTGCAGAATCACGACGCAAAGCCGGTCAAAGAGTGTTGCAGAGGCATTAAACATCTGAAGAAACACGCAAAGAAGAAAGAAGACCGGACAGCGATTTGTATGTGCCTCGAGCAATTGGCACCATTAGCTGGTTCTGTTGATTTCTCCCTCGTCTCCGGCCTTCCCAAGAAATGTCGAGTGCATCTAAAGCTCCCCAAAATCAATTCCATTAACTTCAACTGTTCTCTGTATCATCTCTCTCTCTCTCTCTCTCTCTCTCTCTCGCATATATTATATAGTTTCATGAATCTATAATGATATATATATGTGTGTGTTTATGAATGTTTTACTTGTCATGCAGAGCTTAGTGATGACAAGAACAGAAGGTTGGTTGCTAAATAAACAGACAAGGCAGAGATCTCCAGAGTTCAGAAGCTCATATGATCATCTAAAATAATGTACCCTCTCATGCATGCAGTATATTATTCACTTATAGTGCATCTTGCACTTGTACTTTTCAATTTCTCAAATTCTGGGTAATAGAATTTTTTTTGTTAGTCCAGTTGCAATATAATCTCCATATTAGGAAGGAAAATGTTTTATTTTTTCATTTCCTACCCTATATATATATTAATTAATATCATCAGTACATGTGAAAAAGATACATAAAAATATAATTTTCCATAGTTTTTGAGAAAATATTTTTACATATATCTTATGTGCATGCATTATCACATATATAGCTTGAGATTAAATCTTAGCCGCCATCAGATATATACCTCTGTCGACTGTGTTCTTTCCTTGAATGATTATGGACATAGAGTCAAAACAATTTCTAAATTTCAATATCAAATTCTTAAAAACTGCAAATTAATGATAAGAATTTAAATCATATATCATCAAGAATGCCAAAAGTTATGTTAACAATATACAGTAAATAACTCTACCCTTTTAATTACAAATTTCAATTACAAGATATCAACATTTGCTCAATAATTCATCATTTTGATCAATGTGTAAATGAATATGTTTAAAAATGATGTACAAATACCACCATTCTCAATTCAATAATGAGTATATGAAGCTTCGATAAACACCATTTTCTCAAAATAAAATGAAAATACAAAATTGAACAAAGGAAAAAGAAACTTTTATTGCAGAAGACAAATATAAACACAACTAGAAATCAACATCTACACTAATGCATCAAACCCAACACAACTAAACCTCAAAAACAGCAACGCACGATTCTTGTCCTAATAGTTGGTGCAATCAGTTGGCTTAAACGACACAGTCTTTTTCTCAATATCGTACCCAACCAAAAAGTCCATCTGAGCCAAGTTTCCATAAATAGCCAAATCATTAGCCCCAATCATTGCCAAGCACACCAATCCTTCATCAACCAATATAAATGTATTCACCGGTTTCAAAACCACGTCACCGCCTGTAAAATGTGCCCTAATATCCGGAATCTCCAACTCATCACTACCTTCACTCACACGGTAACACAAACTGAACGTCCCGCTCGGTTCCACCGCCGGCTCGCCGGAGATAGCTTCCTTCAAAGCCTCCACCAGCCCACTCAACATCTCCGCCGGAAGAAGCGTCAGCGTCGTGCCAGAGTCGATGATGATGTTACCTTCATCGGCCGTCTGGTTGAGCTTCTTGGTTGAAAAAGGTAGCTTCTTGTTTCCGACGCTCACCGCCTCTAGGGTTAGGTAATAAAACGTGTCGGGTTTTTTGGGTATGAGAGGAGTGGACACCACTCCCTTGCCGGAAACCACCGCGTCGCCGCCGAAAATGATCTTGCTCGTGGTGGTCTTCTTGGTGATGGGGACAAGGCAGTACGAGAACTTCCCGGCGGAGACGGAGCCGAGCTGGGTCACGAGCGAGAGCGGGCCGCCGCCGAGCCCGATAATGCCGGAGCCGAGGTCGACGAAGTTGCCGCCGTTGTCGCGGCCGCAACCGAACGTCGCCTTAGGGATAGAAACCGGCCCGAGCCTCACCGTCTCGGTGGCGAGATTTCCTTTGGTGTAGCTCCGGTCGCCGTAGCCGTAGCTGTAGACGCAGCGGCGGCCGGCGTCGCAGCCGCCCTGGCTGAGCCCTCGGCACGGCGGCGACTCGCAGGCCAAGTTCCGGTACGTGGACGAGTTCTTGGAGTTGAAAATAGGGTCTCTTTGTTCAAAACAGTTGACGCAGGGCTTGCACTGCGTCCATATGAGGTCGCTGCCGGTGTCGGCGATGGCCTCGATCTTGAACGGCGGCGTTCCGATCGTGATGTTCATTAAATACTCGCCGGCGCTGGCGTTGAGCACCGACTCGGCGCCGCCTTGTCGGAAAAGAGTAGAAGATGGGTTGAAGTGTCGGATACGGGACATGGATCGGCGAGCCGCGTCCATGACTCGGTCGGAGTCGGACTGAGTCGGGTTGTAGAACGGCGAGAGTGGCGAGTCACGGTGGATTAGGTCGACGGTGAAGCCATGAGCGTCGGAGGAGAAAAATGATAGTGTTATGAGAAGCAGTGAAAAAGAAGGTGAGGCCATGGTTTGGTTTTCTTAGAAGGATTGTGAATTGATGAAATGTATGAGTAGTGCATGAATTTATATAGATGGAGAGACTATTGGAGAAGATCAAAGGTTAATTAATTTACTAGTAACAGCAATATTTGGAATTAATTATGGGGATTTATACATATCTTTTTCACATTCAGAGTAATTAATTCAAATGTATATATGCTGATTCTACAAGACTTACTACAATTTATATATAATGATAATTTTAAGAAAAATATCTTATGATTAAGAAAAAAAGTCAATAAGATTTCAAGATGTGCATGCATAATATGAATTTTGAGTGATTATTTTATTGCCTATACCATAAAAACCCAATTTAATATGTTGCAACTCCTAGTGTGCTAGCTTGGTATGTAGAAGGTCAAAAGAGGAGAAGAATCAAGAATGATGTACAAAAATGACCAATTACACAATGCAATTTTGATATCAATAATGGTTACAAAAATGACCAATTACAAAATGTAATTTTGATATCAAGAGTGGTTACAAAATTGACCAATTACACAATGTAATTTTGATTTGCAAGTTAAAGACAGGAGGAAAATCAGCTCCCTTATCAGGCCTACAAATTATATGGCTAATTGTTTGTTTACAATTAATCACAAGGTTAAAGTCAACGGGTAAGTCAAACCAAATCTGGCACTTCCCTTTTTTTCCTCTTGGAGATTTTACAAAAATAATATAGGTCAAATTGGACAAAATAATATAAAAATCAAATCAAATAACTTATAATAAGTTGACTTACTTAGTTACTATAAAAATAATTTTGACTTAATTAGACTTTCTCCCAAATTGTGCATGTTCGTTTCCAGTAATTCTGAGTTTATCTATTAGCAGTTTAGCACTACTTCACTTTCTTTTTTTTTAAGTGATGAACAAGATTTGCAATAAATTTAAAGAAATGATGACTTTAAGACGTAACTCCTGCATGACACCAAGACATCCCGACCTCTTGGAGGTTACATTGTTGAAGCAAATATGTATGTAGGTAAGAAAAACATGACTATAGTCAACTTGACTATAAAATCACTTTTGAATTGTAAAAACCTATACGTTACAAGTGACTCTGATTGACCTAATTATAAAACATGTTGAGTTAATAAAATCTGTTACGCTAAAAATTAAAATCATGTTGAATTATAGAATTCTTCGTCAACCAAATGGTTCTTACCTATGTAATCATTAATCAGAATAGTTTAAGAATGTGTTATCCCATAAAAATGCAATAAGCTCATGAATAGTAACATAGTTTATTTCAATAATGGTTTTCTCAACCTGACTCTGGGCATGGGTCAGGACTAGAAAAATAAACCCAACACCGAGACTGAATTAGATCGATCCAGACCGAAATAATTTGATCTTGTTTTTGGTCCATTCATTTCATGTTCAATTGGTCTTGCCCATTATGGTCCAAATTCAATCAGGAACGGTTTTATTTTTGATTATTTTTTTAATAAATATTTTAAGTATATTTTATTTGTACTTGTATTCTTTTTCACTTTTAGTACATTATACTTTATGGTTAATCCCATTCATTTCAACTATATTATTTCTCTAAATTTTATCTTATAAAAGTTTTTGTTTTGATTTTTTGAAAATTAGAATCGGTTCATTTAGTCCGGTTTCATTCCGCTCCATTCACAATCAATTCAATTCGATCCACAAACCGATCATAATTGCTCCGTATTTAGTCTCGATCCGGTCCAGTCTGTTCTTGAACCAATGTCCAGCTCTATTGAAGAATATCTTGCCCTTATCAAGAGGCACAGTAAAATTTCTAAGGATTATGTTATACCCACCATTTATCATTGAATAAGTTTTTGTCCTCCCCATTCTTAATTGTCCAAGAAATGTCTTTATTAGCTAACATTTCTCCAGATTTGATACCCTTCATATAATGGACTTGAATCCAAACTTAAGAACCAACAACCATGTGAATCCAAAACATAACATCCAACAAATAACATGAAGAGCAAAAAACAAAATAAAAGATAGTTTGAGTATTATGAAAACACAATTAAGATTGAGGACAGTAGCATGAATCTATCAATGCAGATGATACAAACAAACCAATTAAGCTTTCAAATTAAACAACACCCTTTTTGTACTCAATTGATCCAAGCTCTAAATGATCAGTAAAGCACACTACACTACCAGCTTCATCAATCACTCAAATATGGAAACCTATTTAAAAAAAACAGCAGCAGCAACTAGTTAATGGTATTAATGAATTTTCTATTATAACAAACACAAGATCATAACTTGACAGATTATATACTATACACCATAATGGTTTCTGCAAAATACTATGCTACTTGTAATAATAAATTTTCAACCTCCAAACAAAACAGAAACTGAGTAATTGAATTCAAAAACTATATCATTTGGTAACCTTATAATCATCATCATCATCACTGAGCTTATCTCCAATGCCAGAAGCACTCATTCTTGCTGATGCTTGTTTTGCCCATTTCACTATTTTCTCTGCCTCTCTGTTAATTTTCTCTTCCTCCTTCATTGCTTTCTTCAGAATTTTTTGCCTCTCTTTCGCCGAGAAAACACTCAAATCTGATAGGAACTCATCGTTGGAGCCCCAATCAAGATCCATATCGCTACCCAGTACCCGATTTTGGTTCTTCTTCTTTTTCTTACTGGAAGACTTTTTCGGAGACCACCACAAGCAACCAGTTCGCCGAGGCGGAGATGGTGATGAATCCATCCACGAATTCGACGAATCCGAAGAAGGAGAAAACGACCCAGATTTTGATTTTGATTTCGACCTCGATCGCTGTTTCTGACCTTTTTGCCCATCTGGGTTTTCCTTCAAAGGCGAGAACTTTACAGTTCCCGGCGACAAATCGGAACCTTTTTGCGCCTTTAGAGGCGATTCCTCATGTGGGCTCTGTTTGGAAGGCGAGAAAATTTCACTTTCACTTTCACTTTCACCATCAGCATCGTGTTCACCTTCACTTGATTTCTTCACCTCTTTCTTCGAATCGAAAGGAGATTTGATATCAGAAGACGACGGAGGTGGGTGCGAAGCCTTTTTCGGCTTCGATTTAGCTCCGGGGAAGGATTTGAGCTTGCGGAATCGGGCGT
>JAYMTF010001539.1:0-22764 GCA_036897485.1 Pelargonium nanum | reverse complement strand
TTGGGTCAAAACATGAAAGTTCAAGGACCAAATTTGGTTAAAAAAAGTATAGGGACCAAATTTGGTCAAAACATCAAAGTTCGGGGACCAAATTTGGTCTTTTACCAAAAAAAAAGAAGTTATCAAAATATTAGTAAAAATAATATTTATTAATTTCGATACAAAATTTGTAAACATAGCGTGTCTTAATTATTATCGTTTACTGGCGAAGAAGAACGTCGGGCATCTACAAGATTGTTTGTGGAGTTTTTCAATAAAGCATTCTCCACTTGTAGTTGATCCGTAGTTTATTGTAGTTCACGAATACGATATTGAATCTTATTTTGTGGAGCTTGGAGACAATGCTCATCTCGCTCCCTCTCGTTGGCATTCTTCAACAATGCTTCCCGATGTGCTTACCGTTCTACGAACACGGCTCGGGACTATCTTTGCTTCTAGAGGACTGCCTCATATTTGATTGTCATATATATGCTCCATGGTCGCCTACATCTCATCAAATAAGGACGTCCGCGACGAAAAAGACGATCTCGACCACAATGTCTATGTGGAAACAACATGTAAACCTATAGGGTCGTCCTTCCTAGGTCAAAAATGCGTCTCTTTCGGACAAAACCTCTGATAGCTTCCAAAAAAGCGCAGTACTCATCCAATTGTCGGATTCCACAATTATTCAACAAGTTATAATAAAATGAATAAAATTACCGTCTATAAAAAATCGACAACTATTCAAACAAAAAATTCTTCATAAAAAAAAAAAACTATAGATAAAAGAGAGACATTTTTATAAACATGTGTAATGAGCACGTGTCACACATGATAACAATTTTCTGAGAGAAAAAAAAAAGAGACAACTTTTGTCAGCCACAAAACAAATTTAAATCCAATAAACACCCAAAATAATAGTATATCGGCTTCACAAAAGAAGCATATCCCTCTTATTTTTCTCTATTTTAAGGAGTAACCAATCACAAACACCACATGATACCAAAATCTAACTTCTATGCTTCAAGACGACCAGACCCGTTAGCTCAGTTTCAATTCTGGCACTGACAATCATTACCAGAGCTTCAAAACATGTCTTCAATGGCGGTTTTAACATTTGGGTCTTGCTTAAACCCAAAACCACCAGTACCCAAGTCCTCAATTCGGCGACCCACTAAGCATTTGAGCTCTCTCAGTGTCCATAACAGGTTGTTCTTCAAGGAGAACAAGCTATCCTCAGTCCTCCATGTCTCCAAACCCTCAAGTTTCAGGTGTGTTTTTATACCCTTTTGGTTTCAATATCAGAACTTGTTTGGCTGCTGAGAAAATTGAGATTACCTAGAAAGTGGAGATTAGTTAACACTTGATATACAATGATGATTGTTGCTTTCATTGTACTACTATGGTAGTGTTGTTTCACCTTAATTTGTTCATATTGTACCCTTTTGCCAATTTACTTTCTAATCCCTCATTTGAGGTCTAGTTTTGAGTAGTTATGTGTAGGGCTGTCAATTTGGGTCATTACTTGTTCGACTCAAATTTAAGTGGGTTTATGTTCAGCTCGATCGTACTTGTGTTGAAACAACAAGAGTGTTGTTCATGTTATACTCGTGTAACCTGTATTATGAAACAGGTCCTGTGACCCATGTAATTACTCGTTGAGGGATATAGTGGCAATTTTATAAACATGTCGTGTTAGTCTATTCATAAATGGGTTGTGTTCAAGTTGACACGTTTAACATAATACTAAACTTTCAACAAGACCCGTTTGCATGAATTGTCACTCCTAGTTGTGTGTAGTATTTGGAATTAGAAGGTAAAAATCTGTTCTTTTGGTATTGTTAACAGAATTAGAAGCTTTCAAGACAAAGAATCAGAAGCACTTGGAGCTGAAAGACCTGTTGATGATGCTGGAGAAAGTTTGGATAATGGGTTGCTTGGAAATCAGGATAAAAGAGATAGTGCTTCGGATAGTTCATTCATGCTAAAACTCGGAATTGCTGTTGCCATTGCTGCAACAATTACTGTTATATCTGCTGGCTCCAAAGGAGCTAGTGCTGGATCATCATTCGGCGTTCAGTTCTTGCCTGAAAGTTCATCCTCTTCGGCAATGGCTGCATCACCGGCTGGTTTTAGTTTCAAAGCTTTTGGATACAGAATTATACTTCCGGAGTATCCACCTGGGTATGCACCGAGTTTTGGTCCCTAATAGAGCTAGCAGTCGGTTTATTTAGTTTAGGGTTGCTTCCATTAGTTCAATAATCATAACTCATAGTACTGTACCTTATTTTCGGTTTTGGATGAGTTGAGGAAAAGTTAAGGCTCTAGATTTAATTGCAGTTGGAATATATTTTCGAAGAACGTATATATCTTCCAAGAAAATGGGCTGTTTCTGATGTTTGTTCGGAGAATAGGAAGTGGATTTTCGCTAGATTAGTGTCAAGACTGTCTTGTTTCCATTTGTGCTTATTTCTCAAATTTTAATCTTTTCAATATTCTCCTAACATGTTCCAATACAGATGGATCTACTTTTGGTTGCTCATGGCTGCTGGTTTTGGACTTTTCATCAGTGAAGAGGCTTTAAATATTTGGGTCTGTCCTCTGAATTGGTACTTCTGTTTCACAAACTCAACTGATCACATATTGTATTTACAGTATTTCATAGTCGGGATCTTTATGAGCTATTACTGATTTTCTAGCAATTGGTATAGGTTGGTATATCTTTGGCTCGGAAGCTGACTTTGGATGGGACGTGGCAGAGTTTTGCCGAGTCATTCTCTAAAAACGATCCATACATAACATCAACGATTCTATGGGTCTATTGGTCAGTGGTGACTAATATTATTCATTTTCTTGTACACAATATCGGTCTATCATCAGCTTAAAACATTGTTATTGTGAATCTTACGTGATGACTCGAACTTTCAGGGGAGTTTGCATAAGTGACATGATACCGTTTTATTTGGGGAAGCTTTTTAGGCAATCTGGAGCTACGGACGATGTTCGTTCAAGGGTTAGTCCGCTTTCTTGCTTTCTAACGTACTTGACTAAGCTTATTTTCGGATATTATTCTAACTCTCTTATTTATATCGACTTTGATAACGTTTGTAGATAGGGATTGGCGAAGAGAAGGTTCGAAGCATTACTAATCTAGTTCAAAGATATGGCAATCTCTCAGGCCTCAGTGAGCTTTTTAAACTTTTGTTTCTTTTGTGTATCTGCTGTGATTGGTGCATGTTTCATATTGTCAGGGTGTGATTGCTATTTTATTTGGTTTCCTGCAAAGTGTTTGCATTGCATGTAACAAGTTCATGTCCCCACCTTGGCGCGATGATGTCATTGCCACTTCATCAAGGGGCCCGCCGCCATGTTATCATATCATATTCACAACATGAGCATGACATCATCATCACCTCATCACGAGATCATGCATCTTGATGCAAGTGCTCGTTTTGAATGTTTATTGTGCTTGAATCACTTGAATTGCTAGTTTACATATTTCAAGAAAAACTTTAGTTCGGTTTCTAACTTTGAATAACTAGGGGGTGTCGAAAGTACAAGAAAAAGTGTAGAGTTTGGCAACGGTTTGCGTTATATTGAACTGACTTCTCAATAATTACTATATTCTGATGTTCTAATCGATTTTAATCTGCAGTTGAACGGCTTTCTCTTGGAGTGAGGAACCCGACAGCTTTCCTGGCAGGCACCTTGGTCAGTGATTTCCCATAACGCTAATCTTACAAGAAACATGTTATGAATTCGCAACACGTTTCAGTTTCTGTCATCACAACAATACATGTTTACGTATAAACTGTATTGTTGGGTATATAAAGGCCAAATGTAATACAATGCGATTGTCGTCATTATTGTGATAACATCCTTTTACACAATTACAGGGCATTTCCCCGGAGTGTTTCTTTGCCGGAGTCTGTTGTGGCGGCTTGATCACTCTCCCAATTCAGGTAATTCAGCTCTGTTGAACTCGTAGCATTTCCTATGCATATATTGCACATTTTGAGGATACGTAGTCATTTGCAACATTTTCTTCAAGATCTTACAAGTTCTTTTCTAGTTACCTGTGGTAATACGGTTTATTCGACTTCTTTGCTTGCCAATTTCAGTTGGGGATAGGATTCTTGTCGAGAGAGCGCCCTGTTTTCGCCATTGCAACAGTCGCGACAGTAGTGGTAAATAGAAATATTGCATACCTGAAGCCTTGTTATAATTTGAATTCGCCGGACACCAAAAACTAACTTGCATTGATGTTGTGTAGGGTATTTGGACTGTTTTTCCATATGCATTAGCTGCATCTACCGCATTGTTCTTATTCTTCAGACGACGATTCTCCTCGTAGAGCTTCGAAAGCTTGATGCTACAGTTGCGCGATACTAGTAGCAACGAGGTAGGTAATCTCATTCTTCAGATTGTAATTGTATTAACTGTAATTGTATCAACTAATTGTTGATTGTAACTTACAGCAAAATATATGTTATTTCAGGAGATATTGAATCATTCACTGCTTGTTCATAACAAATATCAAAACCACAGCATTGATAAAGCAATAAGCTAAAAGTGTGTAGATATAACAGAAGAAACATCCTACATTGATAGTAACCATAGCATTTTTCTTATCAGATTTATGGGTTCCATGTTTCCCTAACAAACATCAAAACCGAGTGCGATTTCACTAAATCCTTAACAAAACTGAACTAGCTAGTCCCTGAAGAATGCTCAGTATGTGACATTAGCAAGTACTTCTAGCTGGGAGCCGAGCTTGTCCTCTGCAACCTTCTCGGCCTTCGCTCTAAGTTTGTTGAGCTGCTTCTTCCTTTCATATGCCACTTGAGCCTTCTCCTTCCTCTTCCTCTCAAGCTCCTGCAGGTTTACAAATGTTAGATAACAATTTTTCATAGTGAATACTCACAAACCCATTCGGAAACTGAATAGTTCTGTCACAATCAATAATGTTGACAAATACAGTAATGAAAATTCATCAAATAAAAAGGACAAGTTGTAATCTACAAGCATTACAAGAACTATACCATCCATGTCAGATTCACTATTATAAGGAAACTAATGGGACAGTGACATCCTGTTATCATCTAAAATACACACCCTTATAGTGACCTAGGCAGGAATATGAGCAGCTTCCTGATACATTATGAAACAACTCAAAATGATACTGCTCCTATATTTACAATAATATGTAGCCACTACAAACCCACCAAGTGCAGTTTCACTATATAACTCAAATGTACACACCCCAATTAGCTGACAAAGCAAGTACTAATAAGTGTGCCCCTTAAGATCTAACTAAAAAACTTAAGCATGCAAGTCGCTTCGCAAAGTAGTTAATTCACAACACAAGCGTGTTGTATAAGAAATCACGAAATTCATGTCACACTAGCAGATGACTTGCTATAGTCTGATAATCTCATTAAACAATCCGACACTGGCACAATTTGCTATATACGCTTACTACTTGCTATTCAATTTGAAAAAGTAGCAATTCATTACATGTAACGCCACCATAACAGAAGGTTTTTATTTTCTTCTTGTATTGTAGATAAAATATGATCTTATGAACCTTACATATGTCAAGTAATCTTACTAGTTTTCTGCTAACATACATCCACAGTGAACTAACTGCTTTAGGAAGCAACAAATAAGAGATAGTGCCAAGTAAACTTAATAGTTTTCAGCTAACATGCATGCATGGTGAACTAACAACTAGGTACTGAAGGAAATAACAAATATGCTAAAAAATCATTTGTTTGTGTACACAGCGAGCATATGTTATTATTATATCCAGAGATCAGTCAGAGCTCATGTTATTAGGTTAGTTCCCTATTCTGGGATTTTCCTAGTGTAGTGACTTCACTGATATTATAAGTAAGATCATCATGTCAAACTGAAAAGATAAAGGAAAAAAAAAAGAGTTTCAATTAATTTCAAGCTCACCTTGATGGTCTCATAATGATTCCACCCAACCTCGGACGACAGGCGACCCAACAAGCAGTACTTGTGTCCCTTCTGAAGCCTCAACACCCTAATTTCACATATTTTAACAAAACCAATATCAAATTATAGAAACACAACAAGAAAACAAGAACTCCCAACACAAATACCATTGAAAAAAGAGACTCACTTTAGAGCATCAGGAATCACCATCCTCTTAACCTTGTCATAAGGTGTAGGAACTCCCTCATATACCTTCAATCGGGCAAGCGCAGCTGCTCCACGCTTAGTCTTGTGTGGAATCATCCTAAAAACAATCAAAAACACCGATCAATATCTGAATCACGATCATAGAGAGCTGCATTTTAAGCAATTAGCGAATTGGGGACGAACCCGCGGACGGTGCGCCAGAAGATCTTGGCGGGAGCGCGGAAATGGATGGGACCGTGAGAGGGCTTGGTGTTCATGCGCTTGCGGAGGAAGCGGAGGTACTTCATCTTCTGGCGGACGAGGCCGCCGGAGAGGCAAATCTCCTCGCACCGCACCACCACCACCTTCTGTCCGTTCAACAGCTCCTTCGCTACAATCGACGCCAGCCTCCCCAACATGTGGTGGCGCGCGTCCACCACCACTCTCTTCGCCATGATCCCCGATCCGGACACCATTCTCTCTCTCTCTCTCTCTTCGATCGAGGTTTTGCGAGGGAGAGAGGAGCTAGGGTTTTTCTGGCTTGTTGAGAGCTAGCTACGGTTCTTGTCAAGTGGTTTCTGTCCGGTTCGATCAAGTAACCAGTCTAATCTAGCCATGTCATCAACAAATTAGTGCATCATACATGACACACGTGAAAAGAGATAGAGATTTTCTGTTAAATCTAACTAACGATGCAACTAAGTAGTTTCAGGTTTCGGGGCCTACAAAGGGTTATTACCCAGAGATGCTGACGTGTACAGTTATTCGGAAAGACGGATTGGAGTGGAATGTTATGGGAATTGAGGATGTGATTGGGTTGGAGGGCCGTGATCGAATGCTCTTCTTGAATGTGGGCTTTAGACATTAGGATTGAATGCGGTTGGGTGTTGCGTATGAATGATGCGAGGTGTAAAGGTGGGTGTTGCGGATTGTTGGCAGGTTGGACGCAATCTATGCTGGTGGAGGGAACTTGAGTTGTTTTGGTGTGCTTATTAGCAATTGTTTATTACTCTCGCAATTGACTTTAAGGACAACATTCCCTATTGTTTGTAGATCCGCGAATAGAATCGTCCAAACTATAATTAGATACTCTAATTTCATGTCAGGTGGTTGCATAGGATGAGAACCGGTGACATTAGGGTAATGTGAAGATTCATATATGAAAAGTATACACGTGTCTTCAAAAAGTACAATTGGTGAAAAAAATCAAACCAAATTGAAAGTAGTAAAAAGTACAAAAACACCAATCGGAGATAATCGGAAAAAAATATCTGAATCCAATCTGATCGACCAATCTTTGAGTCGTGGTAGATTAGTTTACGTCACACAATAATATATGGACTAATTCAGACAATACACGCTGCAATTCGTATTCCAAAATTCAGATTTTGAATAGATCCAAATAGTTTTCAATTAATCTTTAATGATCTGTATTTGATTCCGAAATCCGAATCGTACCGTCCAAAACAACAAATTTCTATTTCATTACTCAAATGAGTGAATCCAAAAATGATGGCAATGGGCCTAGGGAACGTGGACACCACAAGTAAACAAGAAAAAAAAAAGACACATCCAGTGGCAAAACGGTAAATAAAATACAAGTTGGTTGGTGAAGAGTCCACAAACCCACCAATCTCCACCAACTCCACACCCAATCAAATCTTTCTCTTGACCTCACCAACCCAACCTCTTCTCTTCCTCTCCGTCTCTCCTCGATCCCTCCCAAATTCAGAGCTCTCAATTCAGCAAAAAGGGTTGTTTAAAGTTTGCTCCTTTTTTGCTCTTTTCAATCCAATGGGTGGAGAGGGCAAGGTCTTCACTTTGGCTCAGGTCTCCGAACACAACAATCCCAAGGACTGTTGGCTTGTCATTGATGGCAAGGTAATGTTTTGATCCAATCTCTCTTCTGGCTTTTGATTTGATCACTCATTTGTTTCATTTGGGTCGTTTCCTTGATTGGATCTGGAATTTTGAATTTTGAATTTTGAATTTTTTATTATATGTTTTTGTGAATTGTTTGCGTTTTGGGTTTCAGTTTTGTGCTTTTCCCCAATTCATAGAGGTTTTTGGTAGTGCAAGTGTTGTGGGTTTTTGTTTGTTATGTTGGCATATGATGTAGTTTTAGTCCTTTTGTTGCTATTGTGTGTGGGTTTAGAGTTTGAGAATGTAGATTGGTTCAATTTTGTATCTTAATGCACAGATCTCATGAAGAACCCTAGGTATAATCTGTTATGAAAATAAAGATTTATCAACCTCATGTCATGTCCAATTATTGCATATTCTTGCTTCAAAATTAATTTGTGTGGCAATACTATTTGGCACGGGTTCCTTTCTTATTACTCGTTGGTTCGCATAATGATGATGTTTGGCTCTTAAAGAATTTTGGATTACTCGTGAATATTACCAATGCTTAAGTGTGTATGGCGAAGGTTCAAGTTGTTTAAATTTGACAATTTGAAGTTGATGGTATTGATTCTTCACTAGGATGTCTAGTTTCGTGTTTAGGTCACCCACTTGTTAGTTCATTGGTTTGACATGAACACATCTTTTCTGATTGCCCATTCGTCCCAATTAAAGAATTGGACATGTGCAAGTTTTTTTCTTTATGTTCTCTGCTTGATTCTTATTGTAGACTAGAAAACTAGAAAGTATCTTTAGGGAAACAGAAATTCGCCTTTGTTGGAAATAGCTGGGTTAATATTTTTTCGTATTCGAGTAGGAAATTTGCTTACTTTAGAAAATGAGTTGGACCCAAAACTACTCAATGTATCGCTCTTCCCCTGTCGATATTTCCATCTATCTGAAACTATAAATTGACACATTTTATTCATCTTGTTTTGGGGGCTGTATATGCTTTGGTTGTGTTGGATCACTTATTTGAAGTTCTATTGTAGCAAGTTAACTAACAAATTAGACGGAGTTTGCTATACTAACATGTACTATTCTTACATTTTCACCATTTTAACCTGTTGAAACAGGTATATGATGTGACTAAATTCTTGGAGGATCATCCCGGTGGCGATGAGGTTTTGTTGTCAGCCACAGGTATAATTGTATAAAACAACAACAATATTCTTGGCATTTTCCTTATTTACGCTTGATTGCGATTTGTGTTATCATGTTCTCCATAAATCAGCGTGCACGAGTCTTGTCGCAACATTAAGGTTGTTTTGTTTGTAACATTATAGTCATTAGTCACGGGTTCAAGTCTTTGTGCATTAAACCACCCGTTTATGCTTCAAATAAATTGCTACTCTCTCTATCCCAAAATAAGTGTCCACTTTCTTTTTTGTTTATCAATTATGCATGAATTACCAGCAATGCCTCTAAGGTTAGTTAGAATCCATTGAGTTTGTTGCAATAAGAGCACAAGAGGGTATAAGTTGGAATGTTCGGTTGTCCTTAATTTTGACAAAAATAAACTCATTTCGAGTCAGATGGAGTGCATTAGTGTTTATGCAATTGGATACTTGTTGTAGATGAACCTAACGTGATGTGCGGATTTCAGGGAAGGATGCAACCGATGATTTCGAGGATGTTGGACACAGTAGCAGCGCAAGAGCAATGATGGACGAAATGTACGTTGGTAACATTGATACCGCCACCATACCCACCAAGACCACATATACTCCTCCCAAGCAGCCTCAGTACAACCAAGACAAGACGCCCGAGTTCATCATCAAGCTCCTTCAATTCCTAGTTCCCCTCATGATCTTGGGTTTGGCAGTTGGAGTCCGTTTCTACACAAAGTCGGCTTGAACATGGACACTGCTGCTCGGAATTGGTGAGAGATCCTTTACAATAAGTTTATATGTGCGGTCAAGGTAACTTGTTTTTCTATTGTTTCTTGAACTGTTAGAGATTTGGGGATTGTGGGATATTTTTGTTATGATGATGATGAATATGTGCCTGTTTCTCCCTGGATTTGTCTTTGATGGAAATGAAGTTAAACTACCCTGTTTTTGTCGGTTTATGGCGTATTGTGTTCTCATTGAAATCTTAGCATTCGGAATGGTGATTATTTCAGATTTATTGAATTTGAATAATGATTATTTGAGATAATATGCATACAATTATCATATTTCGGCGTCAGATGAAAAACGGTCTAACATGTTTTGACAAGATGATAGACCATCACAACACTAGCTATTGTCATACAAAAATAAGTTCACCACAAATGAAAAATAGGTCAATCCAAATTAAATATTGCAACTGTCTTATAAATTTTGTTTATGTTACACATCTTTTAAGGCGACAATAGTGTTATGAAACAAACTCAGATATGTTCAAATTTTGCTTAGGTCGCACATCCTATGAAAGACAATGGTGTTACTAAACAAGCTCAGCATTGTTTAAGCAATGTTGAAGACTCGTTGGATCTCCAAACTAGAGATGCTCATAACAATACATTTATGGGCCCACATGTGAGCCCATGTAATGACATGAAATTGTTATCCCATCATGTCACTATCTCCCACCATTTGTTTTGTTCAAGTCAAATTCTTGGATACCTCCACCCCATGTAGTCATGGTCATATATGTTTTCACATGCATGGATTATTTGTTCAGGGCAAACAGAGAAACCAACAAAATAAACAGACTCCATTGAAAGACCATTTAGATGTCTCCGACTCAATAATTTAAGGCACACACTTCTCAAAGTCGTGAATTCAAAATTCTGCTAAGAAAGAGGAGTTATTCCGTATCTTGTATCTCTATTAAGTCAACCTCAATTACCAACTTTGTTACACTAATATTTAGAGTTGATAATTTCAACACAAACCCATGAACACGAACATGTATGACAACCCAATTTCCAAACCTCAAACTCGAGTTGTCAGCTCTACTTAATGCAAAAAGTGCACTAACATCACAAAAGTCTCCATCTAGTCCACATGGAGTTTGTTGGTTTGAAGAAAGGCTAGAAGATGCTTGCTCTTGCCCTACAACAAGCAACAAAGCCAACAGTGACATTAGCTGTACTTCATCACAAGCCTTTTAGCCAGACCTTTTTATCTTGTAAGTGGACATCATCAATTACAAGTTGACCACATGTACATATGTGTGTCTGGTACTCAAGTTTCAGCTTTCATCACCTGTGATGATGATGCTTGAAAGTGCAGAACAGTACAAGTGACCCATGTGAATGGCCAAGCTCTACTCTCAACTCTCATGGTACATTGATCCAATAAATGCCCGCTTAATAAATTGAGCAGCTTTTAACAGCACAAAGTTACTACAGGTGCAGCAAAAGAAAATTCACTGAGAGCTCTTGTGTCAGACACAAACCTGAAGTCTCTGAAAGGTACTAGAGAACAATCCAAGAGCAAGTCTGGTTTTGCCAATCCCCACCACACCCACTTGCAAAACCAGAGGCTCAAGCCCTAGCTCAGCCATTAGGGGTTGGGACCCTTTGGACCCCATTTACCTGCAAAAAGCTATTGTCATGATTCAACAAAACAAAACCAGAGGTTCAACTTCAAGCATTATGGGGAGGTCAGTCTCCATTCTTTCACCTCCCGAGCTTTATGAACCGAGATGGGTCAGGAAAGGTCTGCAAAATTCACAAAAACATCAAGAATAACGCTTATTCGGTGCAAGTTTGTGAAGAAAAACCATGAAAGTGACTAAACCAAACAATCCAACCCACCATTCCATTTCGGTCGTGACCACCGCCACCACTACCTTACCAATATTTCTCACAAGTCAAAGTGGCGCCATGAAACATCGCCATCACAACTTAATTGCAACCTCAGGTTGAGCTTGTGTTTCGTATAATCTCATTGCAGGCTTTAAGAGATATGTGCATATTAAAGAACAGAGAACAAGACATCAATAATGCCAAAAGAAAATGAGTTACATTTATTTCAATGGTCCTGGCTCATCCCTACCTAAGTATACACAAAAGCAAAACATAACAAAGGAACAACACCTAGTAGTCAAATATACCCCATATCCAAATTACAAAGAGAACTATCTAGACCTAACGCTGCTCGATCTTCCTCAATCTTACCTTAAATGATTTTGGTGTGATTTTTGGTTAGTGTATATACTTCTTCAAAGCTCTGTTATGTTATAGAAACCACACATCTTAGTTTTGGAGAACAGGAAACCTAACTAAACAAACTCCACTCATGGAGTTAATTGCACCCAATCATAACGACCTGGAAGAGGCAAGTCATTCACCACATCGAAGTTGTACCTGTAAAAATCCAGCAGCAAGGTCAGGCAAGACCTTAGCAGCTATATGTGAAGCTTGAAAGGTCAAGTTGATATATTATTATGGGACACACATATTACGATCAAAGGGGAATATATGTGTGTGTGTGCATAATTTGAAAACACTTCAATTAAATGGTAAAAGAAATGAAATTTACTTCTCCATAAACATTTTTTGTTGATGTTGCTCTGCGATGGCAAAAAACTCCTCCATCTCATGTGACGTTGGGATATCTCTGTGCACGTCATTTCTAAGTCTTTGGTTAGAGCCACTTCGCCTTGTCGTGGAGCCGGGAGTTCCAATTGCGTTTGAATCTCTTATAAAGCTACATGGTGTGCTTTCCCGAGTACCTCTGCAGAACAGCAGAAACTAACAATTAATCCCACACAAAAAAAAAATAGCATAACTATATTCAGAAAGTGGGGAAAATAGTAAAACTGATACAGACAGCTTAGTTACATCAATTAAATTAACTGCACAAATTATTCAAATTAGAATCTCTAATACTTTGTACGGTTTCTTAAATTGTGCATCAAGACGGTAATTACAAAGTGGCAGATGATTTAAACTTTAAAGAACAAGTCCCAATTTTCCAGGCAGAATCAATACAAGTAAAAGCAACAGATCTGTGACTCTTTGTCACCACCTACAGATAGCTCCAAGACAGAGTATCTAGCTTTCATGGTTTGGTCTCTTAGTAGGCCCCATGAATGCGATATATCATTGCTAGCATATATGAGGTAGAAGAGTTATTGCTACCTAAACTTGAACAATTATTTCATTAACCATTGAGACCCTAAGTTGGCAAGGTTGATTTAGTAGTGATACAAAATCGTTTTCTCGGCATCAAGGGTGTTGATTCACTTTCCACAATACAACATAAAATCGCTTGCAACATTTATGGCTCTGCAAGTAGGTCCCCATGTTGCAGAACCAAAAATGTGCATTCTTCAATACAGTATATCTCAGAAATTAGAAGCACCGCTAGCCATATTTAGAACTATGATAACACATCAAACCTCACGCAAAAGTGACAGCATAAACACAAACCAAAGCAATGCCATTAAAGATGACTAAACAGCAATAACTAGCTTTGATATATACTATATTCACGGACTTCTAGCACTATAAATTAAATGACTACGGTGGCAGATTAAGCGATCACATGATTAAAAGAAATCGAACAGAGACAAACAAAGAACAACCCTGTAAAAATGGGAGTAGATAGCTACATTTTGTCCATAGATGTTTCAAAGTGTTGAGTTTTTAAGCAAGACACATAAACTATACCTCCATGCAAGCCATTATAAATATAAAATTAATTCACACACACATATAAACATATATATATATATATAATATGGTTGTCTCTATCCCATCTTTTAAAAGATATTATTAATCATTAAAAAATAGAGGAAAAATATATATGTATGTATGAATGTAAGCACCTTCAAGAACCTTTCACAGTGAGCAAGACACTAAAATGAACAAGGAATTCAAGAATTATAAGCAACAACAAGAACAAAACACTCGTAAAGAGAACAAAAAGTCACAAACTAAATCAGATTTTTTACTAAAATCAGAGAACCTGCAAAAGCAACACCAAAAAATAAAAGAAGCAAACTTGAAAAGGCCAGAAGATGATAATAAAATTAAAAAATATACCTCTCTCTGCCATCGAAATCCAAATTGTTCTCTCCCAGAGAAGCTTCAACACACACCAAATCCTCTGTTTCACTCTTCTCCATCTTATCACCCAAATCCCCAATCCCACCGCTATTTTCTCGCTCCTCTTCGCAGCAAATTGAGCCCGAGTCAGCCAAACTCAGCCCGAGCATCGAGCTCGGCGCCTTAGGGTTTATCCTCGACCTCGACGACTCTAGGTGCTTGCCGGAGACTTGGTGAGGCGGTTTCTCGAGGCGGCGGCTCCGGAGCTGGAGGTAGGAGAAGGAGGAAGCGTCCGGGGACGGCGATTGGAGACGCTGAAGGGCCAGAGTCTTGGCTCTTGTACGGACGCCGAGAGAGAATTGGGGAGAGACGTCCATGACCGCCACATCGCTCGTGATCTTCGATTTCTTCATGTATTTGCCCATTTTTCGGAGAAGAAACTAACGGTCGATGAATTGGTGAAATGGAGAGGCAATTGTTGAGTTTGTGGATCGATTGAGAGGTCGGTGAAGACAAGAAACAGAGAGAGAGAGAGAGAGAGAGAGAGAGAGGGAGAGAGATTTGTAGGAGAAGAAAAGGTTAGGGTTGGGGTTAAGGGAACAGTATCGTCTCGCACAGTCTTTTCATTTTCTCGCGATATTTTGTACTGTATTTAATTTAATTTATTTTACATTTTGTAAGGGTCTTTTTCAATATTTCATTGCTATTTTTTATTTCAGATATATCCTATGTGTTGTAGGAGTTAACACAAATATGTGTGCGTGTCACATTCGTGTAGGATTTGCTTCGATGACTTAACATATGATGTAGGTTTTGATTTCGAGTTTTGAGTCAGGTTCGAGTTGGTAAGTCTGCTCCTAGTCTAGTTTCGCATTGCAGGTCAAACGGTTACGATACTAGTGTGAGAAATATGCGCATTCGAACAAATTTATTTAGTCCGATCCGGCCCAAAAGTTGATCGGGATTGTATTTCGGGTACCAGTGATCTTGAATCCAATTTACCTGCTCTGGCTGATGATCACGGAGTTGGAATACATGTCGCTCACGCAACGTGATAGATAATAAACGTAACAATTATACAAGACGATTATATTGACACTCTAATAAAAATCGTGTCATTCGTGTTTTATGTATCCAACGCGGCATAAATAAATACGTTGAATTCAAACATGTCTAAAAAAACGTATTAGCAAACACAGAAAAAAGCAAGAGCATAGTTCTGCTACTGCCAGCTCAATACCAAATGATTACTGATTTTAATTTGACTCTGCTCCTTAAAATGCTGAAAAGTGAAACAAAAATTAAAGAGAAAATCAAGTTATTCTATTTATTTATTTATCAAGTTAACAAGCATCACTCCAAAAATTAAAGAGAAAATTATTTGTTCACATTTATCGGTGGCAATCTTAACATCTATTGCTATGAAACTATGGGCAAAACTGAAAACGTAAAAAATAATGGACATCTAAAAACAATTACATAAATTTATCGGTGAACCTTTAATAAGAGCTGATAATTTACATCAAAGCATGTAACACCCAAAATTTGCCCCGCATTTTTTAGACTCGGGTCCAATGTAACGAACACAATCAATTTTTAAGTTGGTTCTGACAAACTTACATAGATTCGTCCATTTTTATAAAATTCAATCAAACATAAAACCCTTCCAAGTCGAACTATATTTATGTCTTTTCAACTTAAAGCGACCTGAAAACCGAAGGGTCATCTACATTTGATAAGCCCCAAAAATAGTGCAACAACCCTAAAAAAATCTTTCCAATCACAATTTTGCCCTCCAAATTTGGATCAATCTCCTACTTTAGCTTTCCATTACCAAGTCAGTTATAGAGTCATCATAGCTATAGTCTCTAGCTGGTATTTTTTGAAATCTGAATTGGTCTTAAAAAATACTCTTTCCCTTTATGTTTTATTTGTAAACTCAAATTAGTGTGAGTAAATATTTTCATCACATCTAAACTATAAAGTATCATTACATGTAAATAAAAACTTGAAAATTAAGCTTGTTTTATGTTTGGATATGAACTAAAAATTTGGACCCGGTCAAATTAACCAATTCGATTCAATCAATTTCTTAAATAGTTTATTCTTATTGAAAATGTATTAAATACAAATTTGGACCCGTTTGAATTAATTAGTTCAAACCTAAATTTCTTTCAAATCGGATTATATTGATATACTTTCAACATAAATATTGCATTTTGTTTACTAAATATCATTAGATAAAAGACAAAAAAATAATAATAACAAAAAATAACAAACTCACATGCAAAAGCATGTAACTATCAAGTAGGTGAATCTTTAGGGTACTAATAAAAGGTGATTCTATTGATTCAAAAAGTATGGTTGATGTTGTTGCATTGCTAGTTTGAGTGAAGAAGACAACATTTTGCACATACACTACTCTACATGAATTGTAATTTCAATGTGCATATTATTGTATATTGAAGATCATATCTTTCCATGGAAAATAAAGAAATAAAGACTCAACTTTTAAGGGGTTTTAAAGGGAATCTCCTGAAAATGCTATGCTCCTCTTTAATTCATAGCATGTATAGCTTCATTCCATTCCATGACAATTGACACCTACCTTACCTCCAAGTATAGCTTGCAAAACGGACCCGATCCGTCGGGTACCCAAAAACCCAGCTCATTTTTGGCGGGTTCGAGCATGCATTTATCTATCCAAAAAATTTAGGCCAGGTGAAATGTTAAATTTTCGGAAGTTAGGGTCAGGTTGGTATACCTGCAAAAAAATAATGTATTTTATGCGTAAAACTCAAAGCCCTACCCCAACACGACCAACTAAAAATCATGTAAGGTCGGGTAAACCCGACCCAAACTTTTGTCATCTCTACCTCCAAGTACATCACTACTTTGTTGGTAATAGAAAAGCAATAGTAACAAGAGAAAATGTTGAATTAATAGCTAAAATGAGTTAAATCAACTATAGACGACACATAATTAATTATTGATCATGTTCATCTCGATGTTTTTATAGGCAGAGAGTGTCATGGCATCTGATCTAGTTAATTTTTAAAAGTGATTAGTGTCATGTGTTTAGAGAATCGACTATGTGCGAAGTCTCAAACTTCGATTTTGCATAAAGAAAGTCGGTTGGAAGGAGTCAATACCTGCATTATTTTTTGTTCTTTTAGAGACTCGTATACGCGTATGAAATTTAAATCGTAAACCACTAGGTCAATGAGTAGACGATTAATTAATTAATTATTGTTGACACAAATATCATTTCCTCTTTCTCTATCATTTACACGTGGCCTTTTGTGATTGGTCGCCCAATCATGACTCCCTCCAAATTTACTTAATCAACAACTATAACCTTTTCACGTCCTCCCGCCATTTTCCATTTCGGGCGGGAACAGACGAGCCAAGATCACCGTGAGCGCGTGGGAAGAACCGTCCAATAAGATTCAAGCAGCGGTTGGGCGTTAGGTTGGAGTTGGAGGATCACGGAAGGGGGAGCGAGTGACGAGACTGACAAGCCTTTTAGAGGGTTCACGCGGCCCAATCAGAGGGCGCGTGCTCTTGGCACAGACTTTTTTGGGGGCTGTTTTTCTTGTTCCTCAAGTCTCATCTTGTTTCTTGCAAAAATTGGTAAATTCCAAAAATATATTATTATATATTTATAACTTCGAAACCAATATTAGTAGTAAAATATATTTGCTCAGCATTCAAGGGGTAACTATTTCAAGCTTGCATTATTACTAGAGCTCAGAATTTGGGTTTCTGGTGTGGTGGATTGATTCGGTTCAAAATTTATCGGCATTACACTCGAACATGCAATAATGCATATCAAGTTTGAGGTGTACGTGAATACGAATACTAGTTGTCATGCAATAGTGTAGATAGATGGTTCAAATTTTGTTGAGTTAGAAAGTGATTACGAGAAAGTACGAGTTACAAACTAGTAAGCTAATATTTTAAAAGAAACAAAATACAGTTTAGCCCCGAATATTTAAAAGCATGCATATGAAATCTAAATATGTAAATTCAAGTACGATATTTTCAGGTCGAATTAGCCATCCGGACTATTGAGTTAAGACGAAATTGTCATTCCTATATGAGTCGAGTAAAGCATAGTGATTGATGATACAACAATTTAGACCATAATTTTGAGTCACAAATTCACAATCAATACAGAAAAAAAAGTTATATATAATGTCCCTGATCGATAACATGACAAATAAAAAACCAGTGACCAAACAAAAAAACCTTCAGATTCACCAAAAAGATGGTGTGAACCAAACCGGTGGAAGAACAACAAACCGGCTAGAAAAAGTTGGAACAAGATGTTGAATGCTCCCATCAGCTAAAGAAAACACCCCGACATCGCTCGCAACGCCTTTTCCCGAATGGTACTCGAACGCAAAATATATGCAATTTCCTCCGAACATTCCCATTCCTGCTCGCATTCTCGAAACAGCAACCGATGACACAAACTTGCAACTTCTTCCATCCACAAACATCACGCTATCCCCCAACGACTCCACCACTAACCATCTGCCCGAACTTGACCCCAACTCGCTCCCATCGACATGTTCCAACTTAAAAACCCGAAACCCTTTTGTTAGAGGAGGGGTTTCGTGGTACGAAAGAAAATGATCCCGCCATTTATCGTCACAAGCGAAATCAGACGCGATTCGCACAATCATGAACAGCTGGTTGGATTCGGTGTCATTCAGCAAATGCAAGTTTGCATAGTTCGAGACCTTCCAAATATCACCCTCCCTCGTCCAACTTCCTATCGAAGGTACCGGGAGAGGATCAAGAATCAACATCTTCTTGGCTTCATAATTTGGACCGTTTAGATCATAAACCATAATAAAATCACCAGCCCCCCACACTATTGCGTACAATAAGTTGTTTTTCGCGAATTCCATGTCTCTGAATCGAAGACCGGTTTCTTTCTCATCAATGACGGTCCATTTTTGGTCACAACTGGGTCTACAAAACACCAAGTCATGATCAAAAGTTTGTGCAGCAACAATACAATCCGGACAAGTTGGAGCCGAGGAGGCGACAACTTTGTTGAAGAAGAGGAGCAGAGAGCTTCCACTACACGGGATTGTGGATTGCGAGGGAAGCTTGATACTCGATCCTGTCATCGGATTCAACATATAGTTTCTAACATTTCCAATAAGGTAAGAAAAAAAATCCTTACTGTTGTCGAAGCCAGCATGCTGAAAAAACGACTCGGGTCTCCATGAAATCTTATCCGCCAGTATCAACCAGCCTTCTATGTACCCCACGCAGTTTCGGCCCTCCAGATGCTGTCGGAGCCTATTTGTGACATAATCACATACCCTTCTGCTGCCACAGCTAATAGCATCATTAGACAAGTTCAAGAAATCGAAATGTTGCTTTGCGCTTAAAGAGTGAGGGTGGGTGGAAAAAATCAAGAGAGGAAATTCGGGTTTGGGGGAGGAGTTTTTACTAGCGATGGCAATGAAAACATGAGACTGCCACGACTTGCAGACTGAAGCCAAGCAAATGTAATCATTTACGGATAGTTTTTGCAGAATCAATCCCATAATTTCTCGGGGAAGATGTTTCGACCAATTACTTGTAGTGTTGTCGCCTTCTTCGGAATCTGAAACATCTTTTGTTGATGATGGTGATGGCAGATTTCTCCTCGTGGAAGAAAATTGTTGACATCTTTCTTGTACTTGTCTAAGACCCAATTGAAACAATCTATATGAAAAATAATAAACCTTAATTAACCTAAAAACCAACACCCACATCTCAATTTGACGACAACTTTACTCTCTCTGGTTTTGGAGTATGGCAGGATTTGAGGTTGCTTGAATATTTATCTGAAATATTCCACAACAGAATATTGTTACAACACATACATTGTACATGAATGATGTAGTAATGAGCAATAAAACTGAATAGAAGTTTAGTTTTTCAGCTAAGCTAAGCGACTAGTTGTTTTGTTTTGTGTGTGTTCACTTCAAGTTTAGAAGGACAACATTTCCAAGTTAGGATTACCAAAATTCTCATCATATATCTCTAACGTATTGGAGACTGATACTGATTTAAGAAAACGTAATGCAACTCTAGTATCAACCTCCAATTTAACGTGTTGTTTATGAAGAAAAATGAGATGCAAACTAAACATTAATGGGTTTAACAAAATGTGGGTTTCAAATCAGATTCATGTTATTAAACAAATGAAATTCACTCAACTAGATTTGGTCAGAATTTTACCTGGAACTCAGAGATGGGAGGCTGGAAGTCCATTCCTTGCTGTGACTGACCTTCGGCGAGATGCATAGTGATCCAAATTGTTTGCCTTATTGGTATAGTGAGATCATGGTGGGATCTGTAAGTATTTAGAAAGAGAAGAGTATTAAGTTGGTGGATTTTAGCTTATCATGGTTCGCAAACTACAAACCTTACTGAAATCATGGAAATTGCTATAAAAAAACTGCTGTCGGATGAATTTCAGATTCACATTCCAAATTGGAGTTTAACATACAAGATACGCAAAAAACAAAAATAAGTTATGTAGAATACGTAGACTAGCATGTAACCCACTAACCATAGGAGGAGGAATATTGATAACCATGACACACCACAAATGTCTGCTTGAAAAGAGAACAAATAGGTGCTAAAGGATTGAGGGATTTGAAATACTCTAAAAGGAGCATTTATTCACAATCAATCAACGCAAGAATCAGAAACTAAACTGTTTTCTGGGTTTTCAAAAGAACCAGACTATAATCTCACTAGTGTGTCGTATATTGCTCAACTATATGAATTTTCTGAAGTTTCGGACCATGCTCTATTTTTTGGCCTCAACAATTCTGATATTTCTAAGGCATTTTCAGAACCATAGCGAAAATGACTGCCTACCTACCTCACCATTAAATTATGAAACACATTTGAACACGTGCGCCTAAACTTGATTAAAGCAAGTATTAAAACATCTTCCACACAAGAATAAACCAACTACCTCTTCACAGTCTTTGCATTTGTATCTTGCCCCATTAGTGGATCCATCCGTGGACATCAAATAATATATACTACGATCAGTAAATAACAAAAATCTTGGCTGTTAGTATCTTCCAAAGTCGGAGATACACTTCCACATTGCCAATCCTTTGATCTCAATCTTTCTCTCATCCAAAACAACACACAATTTCAAATAACTCCAGAATCTTCAGAAAAATCATATTAAGCAGTAAACATTTGTTGCCTAGCATTGTGGGAGGTACAAAAACCAAATTACCAGCATAAGTTACAAAAAAAAAAAACAGAGAATCTAGACTAACTGTTGCTAAAACATTCACTAGCTACGAAATCTAGACCTAATCTTAGCCGAACATCTTCAGTCCACAATGATTGTTCACACAAATCTCCATCCAAACATGATCCAAGCTATAAATATGAAATTCATGAACATGCAAGTTTCTGCAATGTGCAGCTACAAGCATTCTCGAATTTTCAATACACAAGAGAAATTCAAAGCCGGCACCAAGCAATTATCATCGCACACAAAAATCGCATTAAATCCGAGAATAAAATTATAAAAAATTTCGAGCCGACAATCAAATTGCAGTGAATCCATACCTGAATACTCCATAACTACGCACTTCCAGCCACCGAACAAACAATGCTACAGAGACATTAAGCTTTCAAACTGAAGCGGAAACAACAAACACAGCAAAATTGAATTTAGCTTTCGATTGAATGTCTGAGAGAGAACTCACAAACAAGCGCAACAGGTCAAGGAGTCGCTGTCGCCGATCATTTGCTGTGAAGAGTTCGCGGTCGCATCTGGTAAGTTCCATTGATAAGTTTCAGGGAGATATGGTGGAGACGACGAAGGCCTCGCGGGTCTCTTCGTTCATGGAAGTGTAGTTTTAAGAAAGAGATTGAAAATTTGGGTTTCGGACCGGATTTTTCTTCGCCGGAAAAATCTTAAAATCACGTACGGTTTTGGAACGGAGATTCCTACAATCGAATGACGTCAATCCGAAAGAAATTATCCGGAAGTGAGGCTACTCGAAATAGGTGCGGGTTTATACGGGTTTTGAGTTGCAAAGCAGGTCGAGTTTGAACTTTTATGTGTAAAATGTACGGTTTCATACAAATTTGTCAGATACAATCAATTTTTAGAACAAACAAACGTATGTGATAATATTCAACATCAAAATATGAAGATAACAACTTAGATAAGTCTACTTCAAGACTTACATGAAAACGGACGACATAGATATTGTGGGCCACTCGGTTCGCAAATCGTCTCACATAACGTAAAACTATACTATAAAACGGGTTCAACTGGCAAAATGTCTTTTAAGTATCATACTCAAAGCACTAAAATTATCTCCCCCTCTAATTTGCAAGACCTGCCCCACCTGCATTGCATCCGACTCCACCACTATCGAGCTCCACCTGTGAAATTTTATAAAAAACACATGTAAACCAAATTTGGTATGAACATTAGTCGGGTCCACCGGTCCAGACCCAAATTTAGTTGGGTTTCGGGTGCTCACATGTTCTAGCATTATTGACTTTAAAGAAGATGATTAATGAATGAGTTTTACATGTGTATTATTTTAGGCACACTTATAGGTGTGAATTTTCATATATTTTAACGTTCAAATGTTGAGGGAATAAAATGACATGCAAAGTAAATGCAATATTTAAGGTGAAATTCTATACTGTAAGAAAACATAATGAATAATACATTATTTATT
>JAYMTF010001538.1:0-22770 GCA_036897485.1 Pelargonium nanum | reverse complement strand
ACCGAAGAGGGAGAGGAGGAGGTGGAGCGTGGCGGCGGCGGCGACGTAGACGGCGGTGGAGGTGAGGAGGAAGAGCCACGTGGAGCCCCAGGTGTGGGTGTTGCTCCACCGGAAGTTTACGATCGAGGGGTGCTCAGATAACCAGTATCTCAGGCTCTGTAACATTGTGTCGTCAATTTTTGTGTACTATATATGACTGTAACGGAGCTTCTTTAGTTTTTTTTTTTTGAAAAATAAATTTTTTTCTTTGGTTCGTTGGGGGTTTTTGTGTAGAATTTTCCGGGAAAGTGGAGGTAAAAATCAAATATGAGTGAGGAAATGTTTTTGCTGTTGCTTAATGTCAGAGGCTTATTTAAGGGAGAGATTGTTTAAAATGTTGTTCCAATATGTAATATTGTAATGTAGATTTCCTGCCCAACTTTTGATTTCATAAAATAAATCTCTATTCTTCCTAATTACTAATAAAAAATACAACATTTTGACCGAAATTTAATTACAATTAATTTTTGTTATTAGTACAGCTACCAATATCAACCAGAGTTTATAAATTAATAGTAAATGCGATCTTCGTTCATTTTTTCAGTAATAATAACTCATGGAGTATGTATATGCTTTCCCGTCGAACTTGGTGTCCCCCTCTGACGGGGAAGCTAAAGTTGAATCCAAATGAAGTTGTATTTGAAACGGATGGTAGATCATGAGGCGGATGGTTGGTGAGGGACGGTGATGGTCGATGTTGGGGAGGTGGTCGTGTGGGCTAGCTCGACTGTTTTGAAGCTCGGGTGGTAAAAGCTATAACCATTTGAGAGGCATTAAGATGGGTGGCTAACCGGAGTTGTAATGCAGCAGTGGTGGAATCGGATGCTCTCGATGTCATTCGTGCTTTACATACCAGATGAGAGGACTCCACTGTCTTTGATTTGGTTATTAAAGATATTTTGATTATCATAGCTTAATTTTCTAGTTTAGAATTCAAATTTGTATATAAGTCTGCAATTTCGGTGACTCATTACTTAATTAAGTCATTGGGTACTATATCATGCCTTGAGGATGGTTTTGCGATCATGCTCCCATTCCGATTACTAATATATAAGCAGCAGATTTGGCAAGTTAATTAATAATATTTGGCTTTCTTTAAAAAAAAAATGTACAATCATTTTTAGACTTTTGTTTCTAATCATCCCGAACGACTCCTACAATTTTCTATCTAAGCAAAGAAAACGTTATAAAAAAGGACTAAAACTCAGTACAGAGTACAGTGCACAGAAAGTTCCGAAGATTTGATCCAACGGTGGAGCCGCAAGCAAAAAAGATTTGATCTAACGGTTAACAAGCGAAGGCGCCATATATGACCTATAACAGCTCGCCAGCTGGCAATGACGTGAATTTCAGTTTTTGACCTTCCTTAGATATGGAAAGATCCTGGCGCAGTGAACGGAACGAAAGAGGAAGAGAAGAGAAAGCTTGACCCTTTCGTCACATCTCAGCCCCTCCTCGATTCACCGTCAACCGTCGTCTATCTCGTCTCTGTCTTCTATCGATCTCTTCTCGGATCGGTCCGCTCGCAGTTTCTTAATCTCAAAGGTTTGTATTGTCTCAATTCTGCAATTTGTTGCGTTTTTTTCCGCGAATTTTTAGGTATTTGTTTTATTGCTTGATTACTTGTGTTGATTTGCTAGGATTTTGTGTATTTATGTAGCTAGGGTTTTTAATTTGGAGTTGGATGTTCTGGGTGCTGATTATATGCTATTATGATAGAGACTTGATTATTTGGGGAATTTGTATAGATTAGAATAAAAAAGGAATTCTATTCATCTATTGATCTCCTCAGTTTTGTTTGGCCTCTGCTTTTCTTGAGTAAATTGATCCCGGGGCAATGGATAGTTGATTTTATTGTGTTTTGATTCTAGTTGTTGTCGATTTTTGTTGGGATGGTTTATGTGAATGCCAATGGTAATGTGATTTAGCTTTCCAGTTATGGTGTTGATAATGGTTCACTTTGAAATTTCAGAACTTGGAGTGTTGAAGTTTCAGAGATGGCAAGCGGGTTTGGGGGATCAACAAGCCCCTCTTTCTCTGGCAACAATGGCAGCAATGATGCTGGTAACTTCGAGTGCAATATATGCTTTGACTTGGCACAAGACCCAATTGTTACTTTATGCGGTCATCTCTTTTGCTGGCCTTGCCTTTACAAATGGCTGCACATTCACTCACGTTCCCAGGAATGCCCAGTTTGTAAGGCCATAGTTGAGGAGGAGAAATTGGTCCCTTTATATGGCAGGGGAAAGACATCGACAGATCCACGATCAAAATCAATTCCAGGGGTTAACATTCCAAACCGTCCATCTGGGCAGAGACCTGAAACAGCTCCCCCACCGGAAACAAATCATTTCCCCCAACATGGGTTTGGATTTATGGGAGGCTTAGGCTTGGGAGGGTTTGCACCTATGGCAACTGCAAGATTTGGGAATTTCACATTGTCTGCGGCTTTTGGGGGTCTCATCCCATCTTTGTTCAATTTTCAGGTGCATGGATTTCCAGATGCCACAATGTATGGTCCATCTGCTGGATTTCCATATGGATTTTCTAATTCATATCATGGGGGCCATGCACATGGATATCGTCAGCATGGGGGTCAACAAGTACAACAAGATAATTATCTGAAGAGGTTGTTTTTTATTATTGTGTTTTTTGTTGTTGTTGCTCTTTTATGGAACTAGAATATTCAGTTGCGAGAACCCAAACTGCTAACTTGTGTTCTGGGGTTGTCAATTTCAAGTGGTTTGTAAATCTTTTTAGTGCATTTGGTGCTGAATCTTTTTTGAGGAAATTGTTCATACATCATTATATTGCTGTTATAGCTTATTATGTTGTTATTGGCATGTGTTAGTTGACTGACTTATTTTGTTGTTATTGGTACTCTCTCTCTCTCTCTCTCTCTCCACATGACTATGTTGAAGGTGTGTTTATGTTCTTGCACAGACATGCAAATCAGCTCATTCAAATGCATGGTCATATGGACTGTTCTTTTTTTTTTCCTTCTCATTATGAAATGCCCTATTTTGTGTCGTCATTCATATTGACTGGTTAATGTATCTGGGCAATACTTTATATCTTCGAGTTTGTAGGTCCAAAGCTGTTGTTTCATTTGGTTATTTTTAAATTTCAATGAGTGCAATTATTTACCGTCTGTTTTACTCTGCATTGTATATGTTTGAGTATTTAGCATGTTATATTTAGACATCTATGCATACAGAACTACATATGAACTCTTGTAGCCCATAGGCATGTATGTGGCTTAGTATATTGTCTAGTTGGAATTATGATAACTGATAAGCTTTTAACAAGTAGAATTTAATGGCCATAGACATCTTTTCTCCCTTTAATTCATGCCCATTAAGTTTCAGTTTGTGATGCTGCAAACATCTCCCATTAAGTACTTGTAAGAAAGCAAATATGAGGAAACTTTGTTTTGTAACTAGAGCTTCCATATTATACTGTACCATGTTTTTGATTATTTGATCCAGATTATAGTTAGTTGGGTATAACCTAAGAATATAATTTGGTATAGATATTTAAGGGCACTTGTTGTGATGCATGCGTGTCATTACTATGCAGACTGGCTGTCAAAGTAATGTCCAATTTCAATATATTAATTGCATCAGCATAAATTGATTCTGAAAAAAGTGGGAGATATATAAAGACTAGGAGAGAAGTAAGCTTAAATTGCAAGACCTTATATATATAGTCAAGAAATGAGGCTTAGTGTCATGCTTGCATGAGTTTTTCAAGCGAAACATGGATGATCTGAGAGCCAATTTAATATAACATCCTTTTGAGGCCTTACTCTCGTATAGGTTAATCTTATAAACTAGTGTTTGCCTTTCTTGATGACTAAGTATGTGACTGTTGCCCATGCTTGCATGCATACTCTTCGGCTGAAATTTGATGGCATTCTTCAAACACAAAACCGAATGTCCTTGTAGAAATCTGTAGCATTATTAGTCATGTTTTAGCCTTTAGGGCTACAGGACTGCTGTGTAGTTTTATTCAAAGATTTGAACTTAGATTAAAGATGTACTTGGTTTCATGTTATCTTTCAATCAGAGCGAGAGTGTTGATATCTGTTATTTAGTGGCTAAGTTCTCTCTCTAGTATCTACCTACACGCACATCTGTTATTTAGTTTCATTTGGGGTTGTGATTAACTGATTAGTGTGGCCTTTTCATTATTATGAGTCATATTCGTTAATGATTTCCTAGGAAATTTTTTTCAATTTTTGATGTGGTTAGGTAAGAGATGATTTCATACAGTGGTGCTTGCTATTATAGCACTTGTTTTTTTCCATTGCGGCCATGTGCATAACCTTATGTTTAAATGAGTTTACAGAATATCCATATGTAATTCTAGTTTAGACCTGTTAGTTTTGAAGTAAGACCATATTACTATGTACGCAGCTGCAACTTACTGTGCTCGATTTTAGAAAAGGGAAGGTACTAATCTTGAAGTGATGGAAATTTGAGAATATATTCTGTGGTTTGAGTGACAGATCTTTTGGGAAACATGGCTTGGTTTTGTGCTTTCAGGTATTGCATGCCAAATCTGACACTTGAAGTTGAGCTGTTCGATGATTTCTGTTGGTAATATGAGTTATTAAGTAGTTTGATAGTCATCATTGTATTCAGAGGGTTTTTATCCCCTCAAATCTCAATAAAGGCAAGTCTTTGTTATTTGGTGTTAAATATGTTGTTCCCTTTTATGTCTGCATTTTGTATATTTACAGGGTATGCTTGAATCAGTCAAATAAATTCTTGTCTTTTGGAAATCATGAATGTTATCATTTTGTTGGAGTTCATTTAATTAATGCTTAGCAAAATGAGATGGATATTGTTGGTTATACAGTTTACTTTATTCTTCTCCTGTAAAAGTTTGAGAAATTACATTTTCAGTTTCCATTTTTTGTTAAATCCCAGTTGTTTGTGGAGGCTAGAAGGACTATGTTTGGCAGTATGTTTAAGATGTAAAACATTGTTATTTGTCAATCTAAGAACTTCCTTTTTTTCATTGTTTAAAAGCAAAACTAGGTCTTCTTGTTTATTGTTTGGTTTTTCCTGCCTAGCTCTAGACTATGGACTTCACAGTTGCCACTGTCAATCTCTCATTTGGTGAGTTACTCAAGTCATTAGTAAACATCTTTACTTGCTGTCAATATGAGGGACTCTAGATTACTGTTAGGGGTGGGGTTGAGACTTATGAATGTTGCAAGTTTAATGTTGAGTTGAACAAAGACTTGTGGGTATGAGTTTGCTGAGTGCTTAACCTTTTCAAATATATTTGTTGCATGCATATTATCGTGTCGGTTTATGTACTTCAACATTTTACTGTGAGATAACTTGCAATTGGTCCATATAAAGTGAGGATGGTGGCTAGTTTATCCTAGGACCAACAATATTACTCCTTCCATCTAAAAAGCGTGTCGATTCTCTATAGTTCTGTCAATAATGAGTATCCATTTTCTCTTTTTGTTAGTTAATTGTGCATGTATTACTAAGAGTATATGTACGATAAGTTAGATAAAACTCCTTGAGCTTGTGACAGCAAAAGTACACGAGGGTATAAGAGAGAAATATGAATTCTAACCAACTTGTTCTAAGGAAAGTGGACCCTTGTTTTGGGACGGAAGTACTACGATTTAGAGGGTATCTTGACCAAAAGTCTAGAATCTCAGTCTTAGTGATCTACAATGTTATGAAATTTTCCTGTTTCTATGTGCAGTGTACTACTGTAATCTAGATACGAGTTTGGGAAGATGGTGTAGGCCAGATTCCGGGCATTATACTGTACTAGAATAGGTAATAGTTTGTGGGTTGGAGAAGATGGAAGTCGCTCTCTAGAACAGTTGAAGGTGATATATGCTGTATTTTGGTATCCTTTGTCCTAAAATGTATTCTCCAGTGACCTCCCATCACTTGCCTGAGCGTATGTGATCCACAACTTGTAAAGAAAGTTTCAGCTGTGGCCCCTTGCGTTTTTTCGAACTAACTTTCCATCACATGGGATGCTGAACTGAATAACCAATAAGAGATTATCCTCTGGTCCAAGCAACTTCAGTTCTTTTCATAAATTCCATGTCCTTGTTGGCTCTATTCGCTCACCTACTCTGATATATATTTGAATTCATGGAGGCAAAAATTGTGATGCAATTGTCGGGTTGTAGTCTCAGATCTCAAATATACCGAATGGTTGCTTAATTGTTGCCTTTGCATTGTGCACTCATGCTTATCTGCTGCTTTTTACTATTTAGTGCAAGATGAGGCAAGCTACATGTGAAATTAGCAGAGTTGTTTGTGTGAGTGGAAACCAGAACATGTGCATATTTGGACCTGAATGAGTGTGTTGGCTGCACAGCACAGAAGGTCACACTCAGAGAGTCACACACTGGTGTGGTGTGGTCACTGGTAAGTGAATTATTGACACAAGTTGGTTTTTTAGAGCTTTTGGCTACTTTTGAATGGTGGCTTGATAAGCTATAAAATCATTTTCTTGTATCCTTTCTTCAGGTATAGCTTCTAGCATCTAACCCGTAATGGCACAGTTTTTGCGTATAAATTTGTTTGATTTGTTTTCTCTTGTTTGCTTGTTGTAGTTGCTGCAATTGCTTTTTTTTTTTATAGAGGATAAATTTTCTTGAGCACTATTAAATTGTATTTTCATTTGCAGACTTGAGCACCTGCATCATCTATAGTTGCTAAGAGTTGGTGAGTAGCAACTTGCAGGTAGTGCTATGCCTTTTAGTTTAAAATAAATATATACGTGCAAGTCACACTGGTTAGTGTAATGTACACATTGAGTTTTTGGGAAGGATTTATAGGATTATATGTTATATGTCACTGTCTATTTGAATTGAAGTCATATATGTATGTTACAAGAATGAGACAAGTGAAGGGTATGACTTTGGACCAAAGATTCTTGTATATCTGTTGGGTGAGGTTTTAAATTGTGAATGAGAAAGGACAGGCAAGTTTGAAGGGTGTTTTAAATTTGTTGAGCAGTTTTTGGCAACATTTTTTAATTGCTAGGATTATCAATTGATATTCAAATGAGAAATGACTGGTGTGCACTGTGCAGTTTCTAATGTTAATTGTAAATTGTATGCAATGTACTTTTTGTATTGAACCTTAAATGAAAATGATAAGGTTGTTGGTTGCCAATTCAATTGTCATGTTGCATGTGCGGTTTATTTTATATTCAGCTGACTTTCTTGACCTCGTGTGTAAGTTGCGATGATGACGTGTCCTCATAAATCGAACATTATTTTCACAGTGATTAATGTTGTCTATGATCACATTTAATTATTTGACAGTGATGATCTCTTGCTCTTCACTGCTAAAATATTGATTGTGTAGCTACCTGACCTCCATACTGAAATCCATTTCTTGCCAGTACTGGGTGATTAAAATTTTAGCAATAGTTGTGGATATGGTATGGTATGGTGTGTTTGTGTAATAATGTTTGGGGGATTGTTCCTAGACTGTTTAATTTATTGTCCACAGAATATGAATTGAACATTGTGAGCCAATTGCAAGCTACTGGTATGGTATGCCATGGCAGGAGGTAGGTGACAGGGAATCGAGATTTTGTTCATTCATTATTTGCTTCATTCACAATTCATTTTGCCAATCCAATCTACGCAACTTCAAATTTGAATCTTTACTAGCTATTATTGCTTTGAAAACAAAACTCAGGTCATGCTAGATTGACATTGTTCAATAGTCACGACTGTTCATCAATCATGATTTCAACTTAATTATTCAAGCTGAGGGAGATGATTTTAATGTCTTCAATTTGATTATTTAAGATGTTTAAGTTATTGTGCATCAGTTTGGTAATGTTGATTTTTGTTTGTGGGTCAGTATGCAAAAAAATATTTTATCATTCCATGTCTTTGTCATAATAAATAACTGAATCGTTAAAATTAAATGATGGAATCCCCAATCTATTCTATATATTCATCTACAACAAATAGCTAACTATTGAGTAGATGTTGATGTATGTAAATATATAGCCCCTTTTTTTTTTAATGAAAAGATGATTTATGAACCCTATTATATACAGAAATATTCAGAGTTAGGAATAGGAATACGAATAGGAGTATCATTTTTTTTTTAAGTTAGTAGAGTCATCTAGTCATCTCCTTAATTATACTTGTAAAAAAAAGAGAAGGCAAATTAATACTACTTTCAAGTTCAACATGCATAATTGAAACAATGATTTTCTTTTTCCTAACGTTATTTTATAATAAAGTACTATATAAAATAAATGATTATGTATAATATATACATATAGATTAACTAGTAATAAATATAACTTCATGGTATATCTTAATTAATTGTTCTTTCAAGGACCACACAGAAGGAGAAGGAGACTGAGCTACATATATAATGTGAAATCAAGTTATATAATTAATTAATTAATTAGTATTTTATAGCTTTGATTGCATAGTTGATAGTTGATTAATTAATTAGCCATAAGCTCTTAAATAATTTGATTAAAATGGGATGTCCTAGCCTATCCAGATTGGTCCAACATTTCCTACAAAAAAACTATAAGAAAATGTCAATACATAATTACATATTGTCCTCATTAGAGCATTTATAATCTTGCAACCCCACCCATGTTACTATTTATCAAAATTAATTTCAAGATTGTCCGTCGAACCTTTATTTTTATTTTTATTTAAACTTTATGGGTTTTATATTAAAGGATTAAACCGATGATTTAATTGACCTAACCCGAAGATAATAATATAATGGATAATAAAATACATGAAGACGATGATGTATTGATGTATGATGAGAAAAATCATTTGTCAGCAATCATTCTTGTTTGCTTTGCACATGTAACTTATTATTTTCTTATAATTGAGTAGCTTTCTCTCACCAAAATTTGTTAAAAAATAAACATTTAATTAACTGTGTAGTTAATTGCTTAATGTCCAATACTTAAGGTAATTATACTTTCTACAAAATCAAAACATAATTATATCACTGTATTTGTATACGACACAATAATTTTAGGAGATTACCAGGAGATGACCATGTCTATCACCAAACTTGGTCACTAAGCATGAACAAACTAATTAATTAAATTTAATTACTATTGATTAGTTTAGAAGAATGAGTCGCTTGAGCGTATAAGTTAATTTTCCGGTAAAAATTGAATGGTTCAAATACTTATATACATATACAAGTGTCGAGATGATGTTACCCAAGACTTAGTTTTCTATCCTTTCAATTACACATTTTGCTACCAACAAAATAGAAACATAACCCAAACATTAATCTTTCTTTCATATACATTCATCGCTTTCGAACAAGATTAGTTTATGCTCCATTTTAAAATAATCGTCTACTTTACTTCTAAAAAGTTTCTCATATTTTATGTAATTAGTTAATTTTATAAATAAAAAATATTATTATTCTTGGCGTTTAGAATAGGCGATATGTTATATTTTAATAATTGGCACATCACATTATACAAATTGTACAATATTGAGGACATATAATATCGTAGCTCATAAAATAACTCAAATATGTAAATATGATATTTAATAAACAGATATGCTGTCATTTTTTTTTGACGGGAATCACGCTAATATATTAATAATTCAAATCAGAAAATAACAGACTCGTGATCGGAATAGGGTAAGCATCCCCCATCCATCCAATAGAACCCGTTACAGACTCGGACGACCTAGCTAAAGCGTGAGCTACGCAATTAGCTGATCTCCTCACAAAACGAAACACAACTTTATCAAAAGACTTCACTAATTCAAGAATATCACTAAAAATCAATCCCGAGGCACTGGAATCCTCCCCTCCGGTTTGCAAAGCTTGAACAACCAGTAGAGCATCTGTTTCCACAATTATCGACTTCCATCCTATACCAATCAGCCAGCTCAGAGCTTCTTTGATAGTTAGAGCCTCCGCATGACTCGGGATCAGATAGGCGGCCCAACCCACTCTGCCACCACCTCGACAAGCTCCCCTATGATCGCGGACCACCCAGCCCCCTCCCGACCGCCCTCCTTCTTCAAAAACCGCAGCATCAGTGTTGACTTTGAAGAACTGTTCCGGTGGAGGCGACCACTGATATTCGACCGTGTCTGATGAAGCCAGCGATGAACCAATGCGCTTCTTCGCCTGTACCAACTCCCAAGCCGAGAGCATTGAATCCGCCATGCCCACCAGCTCTGATGCTTCTTTCCAATTCGCCGACCAGACACCATCGTTTCGAAATTTCCATAACCCCCAGCCCAAATATAGCGCCCTAGATAATTGTCTCTGATCCAGTCTATCTTTTGCCATCATCAACCAATCATCTAGGCAACTAGCAACCTCGCACATACCTCCCAAGCCTACCAACGACCAGCTGCGTTTTGCGAAGCTACATTTTAACAACACATGACACACGGACTCCTCCTCTGATTTACAACGAGGGCACACTGGTTGAACGTCTACTCCCTTCTTTATCAAATTTATCATGACCGGAAGAGATCCCGACACCGCTCTCCAAAAGAAATGCTTTACTTTATTCTGCACCGGAGTTTTCCAAAGAGCTCTCCATAAAGGATCACCTCCCGCCGTGCCGCTTGGCCTGGTAAGGCATCTGTAAGCACTACGAACCGAGTACTGTCCATTCTTTTCTGCGTTCCAAACCCAGCTATCTACCATGTATCGACGACTCGTGGGGATTTTAATGATTTCCCGCCACACTTCCGGAGAGTATAGAGCATCCAGTTTTGAAATATCCCATGCATGTGAAGTAACATCCCACAGCTCATTAACCTTTACTGCCATCATTTCATAAAGAGAAGTATCCAATCGTGGTCTCGGAACAAAAGATGGAAGGGTAGAGACCCAAGGATCAACACAAGCTCGAATGTTCTCACCTGACCCGACCCGCAAGTAGCATTGTGATTTTACCAGATTCTGAGCAGAAACAAAACTTCGCCAGATATAGCTTGGGTTCGACCCTATGGAGGCTTCAAACGCTGGCTTGGTGGGAAAGGACCGCGCCCTAAATACTTTGCTAAACAGCGATTCCGGTCGTGTTTCCAGCCGCCATAATTGTTTCCCCAGTAAAGATACATTGAATTCGTGAAGTTTACGGAATCCGATCCCTCCAATTAGCTTACTCGAACATAACCCTTGCCAACTACGCCAATGAATACAACACCGATTCCTTCCCCCAGATTGCCACCAATATTGATTCATGATCAACTCCAGCTTAGAACACGTGGTCAAGGGTAAAAGGTATACGCTCATAGTATACGTCGGAATCGATTGAGCTACGGCCTTTAAAAAGACCTCCTTTCCCGCTTTTGAGAGTGCTTTAGAGGACCATGAGCTTACTCGGAATCGGACCTTATCAACCAGCTCATCAAAGATACGCACTCGCCCCCCTCCTACACAGGCCGGTGCACCAAGATAAGACGTGAACGACGGGACCGGGTTAACCCGAAGAGTATGCAGGACCACTGTTTTATTCGAACCCGATACGTTAGGACTGAACATTATGAGATGATTTATGATAATTCACCTTCTGACCCGAACACGATTCATACAAAGATAGAGTATCACGAATAGTCTCATCCTCCTCTTGGTTTGCTCGGAAAAAAATTAGCGCATTATCTGCGAAGAAAAGATGCGAAATTGTTGGAGCTCCCCGAGCAACCGAGAATCCATGGATCAAACCCGCATGTTCCTTAGCTCGTAATGCCGAGGAAAGTCCCTCAGCAACAATAATGAAAAGGTAAGGTGAAAGAGGGTCACCTTGCCTTATTCCCCTCTCCGGCACGAACTCCTCCGAAAGGCATCTATCAAAATCGACCCGAAACCTTACGGAGGTAACACAACTCATTAACAATGACGTCCAAAAATTGTTCAAACCCATTCGTCTTAACATGTGACAAAGAAAATCCCATTCAATGCTGTCATAAGCTTTTGCCATATCAAGTTTTAAAGCACACCAACCCGGACCTCCCTCCTTCTTCCTTTTAACTGCGTGGAAAATCTCATTAGCAATGCAAACATTATCTGTGATCAATCATCCCGGGACAAAAGCGCTTTGAGATTCAGAAATAATTGAGTGTAAAATTGCCTTTAGCCTGTTTGCTAACGTTTTCGACACTATCTTGTAAATCACATTGCATAAGGCAATGGGGCGGAGATCATTTACAGTCATCGGGTTCGCCTTTTTCGGGATCATAACAAGATTAGTAACATTTAAATCAGCTGGCATCGTACCCGAATTCAGAATATCAAGGCATACCTGTGAGACATCTCGGCCAATAATATGCCAGTACTGTTGGTAAAAAGTCGGGTTTAACCCGTCCGGACCGGGAGCCTTGTCTGGATGCATTGAGTTCACTGCCCTTTTTATTTCGTCCGAGTCGAACGCCATCATTAATTGTTCATTCTGCTGTTCGGTAATCCTTGGTTCGATAAATTCTAGGAGATTCAAATTACCCGAACTTCGTGATCGGAATTGAGCTACGAAGTGATCCACCAGCAGCCTGCGAATGTTGTCACCGCCCTCAACCCATTCGCCCGAGCTTTGCTTAAGTTTTTCGATGCAGTTTGCACGTTTTCTCGCTGATGCCGAACGATGGAAAAATTTGAAATTCTGGTCCCTTTCCGCCAACCACATCATCTTCGATCTTTGCTTCCAGTATTTTTCCTGTTTATCAAGAAGAAGTAAGTATTGTTTGCGCGTTTCCTCGAGTAAAGCTCGTCCTGCCGGATCTGTACGTACACTGAGCCTCTCTAACCGTTTACTGACATTCTGAACCTCTTTTAACAGCGAGGCCGACGACCTGCCTCCCCACCGTTCCAGTGCCGCACTGCAATTAGAGAACTTTTCCGTGACCGAACCACCCCACCAGCCGGAACGTACTACCTCTTCACACTCGGCTTCCGAAATCCAGTGATTCTCAAATTTGAAGCGATGTGGAGCTTGAATATTTTGCATGCTAACCGGATGTACCCAGATTGGACAGTGATCAGAAGAAGTAAATGGTAAGTGCGTCACCTTCCAATTTTCGAACTTTGACCGCCACCCTTCAGACCCCAAAGCACGATCCAACCTCTCCTCTATGCGAAAATCATTACCACTCCCCCTACTCCAAGTAAACTCATACCCTTCAAACCCTAAGTCATTTAACCCCGCCTCAGAAATAGCTGAAGAGAACCCGGTTAAAAGAGCCATTGGTTGAGGATTACCACCACGCTTCTCCTTGGCAAAAGCTTAATCATTAAAATCTCCAAGACATAACCAAGGTTGGTCAGGCGGTCGAGTGAGGGAACGGATCCGGTCCCATGAGACAGATCTTCTCGTTCTATCCGGTTCCCCATAATATCCAGTAACCTGCCATGTACCCCAGTGAGAGGACGTAACCGACACATCAATGTGATTATTTGAACTGCCTAGTAGGGATACTTGGACCCGATCGACCCATAATAGAGCCAAGCCGCCGCTTCTCCCTATACAGTCCCTCGCAAAACACCCATGCATACGTAATTTCTTTCTCAAATTTTCTAACTCGACACGTGACCGACGAGTTTCAATCAGAAAAAGTAGGTCGGGCTTCTTTTCCCGCACAAGAGTCTGCAGGACCTGAACTGTCCGCAGATTGCCCAATCCGCGGCAGTTCCAAGCTATAATACTCATTGGCTCGGGCGGACTTGTTTCGACAAGTCCGCCAAATTCACGTTTTTTGACACCACACTCTCATTTATCCCCTCCATCCCTTCCATTCTTCTTCTTTTCGAATCAAGTGAAAGGGGATTCTTCTCATCCATTGCATCGGCTTCCTTCATAGGATCTCTAGTATCTGCACACTCAGATGGTCCGTCCCCCTCATCCAACCAAGCACCCCCTTTCGCCCTGCTCCAACGGATCCCTGTGCGCACATTTGGCTTGCCTCTCGTAGCTTTCATGAACTCTCCATATGCTCGCTCAATACCCACATCAGCCGTCCGCAGATAGTCAGCACAAAACTTCTCTTGGTGACCCAAACGACCACAGTAAAAGCAGAAATTCGATAGCTTCTCATATTTAAAGTTTACCCACGTCCATCCTCCACCTCCTTTCTTCAATTTCATTCTTCTCCGCAAAGGAAAACGGACATCAATAAGGACCCTGATTCGATAGTACGAAGACCATCCTCGCTTGAAGTTCAAAGGATCGGTCTCAGCGAAAGATCCAATCACCTTTCCCACTCTCTCTAGCACATCATCAGACACGTACTCTCCGGGAAGGTCATGAACTTGTACCCAGAAACTTACCCAGTTCAAATCTACTGTCCTTGGGTTGTCTCCGCTTTCCAGTTTCTTCCATATCAAAAGATGGTGGTTGTAAGTCCAAGGTCCATCGACAAAACAGCGGTTAGCCTCCTTTTCATTATAGAACTCGAAGAGAAATCGCTGCGGATCCGTTCGAGACAAACCAGTATGCGAAACTTCCGAGATTGTAACCCCCAGGGTTGGTTTCCATGCTGTAGCTAGATTGTCCCACATGAACTGTAAGTTGATGGGTGCCTCGGTCAAAAACCGGCCGACTAGCTTCCATGTCTGTAACGTTGGTTCCTGCACAACCGTTTGAATCGTTGACAGGTCCAAGAAATCTTCCTCTTCCCCGTCAATCCGCAACCCGCCAAAGTCCGCTTCAATATGTTCCCCCATACTGCTGTTTCAGTGATAGCACACAGTCGACTATTCTCCGCCGTACCCAGAAACCCTGATCACCGCCTTCGACCGCCGCCAAAGTAACAGAAAACTGATTGAGCAAACCCTAATTGCCAACCTGGCAAAACTTGCTTTCAAAGCAAGAGAGTCCGCGTTTACAAGTGTTTATACCATCGATGAAACAAAATGTATTTTTAAAATATATAATTCAATTTATTTTTAAATTTCAGATGAGAGCAAAAATGGTACCAAAATGATAAGATAACTAATTTACTAGCCAAAATGGAACCCTATCATGCTATGGAAACTGTTAATTTAACCAACCAAAAATTATTCAACTTAACCACTAACTACTGGCATGCCAAACTCATCACAAAAAGGCTACATATTCGGCCCCAACTAAAGAAATTTGAATCCACTACTTCTCTTAAATTAAAAAAAAAATACTATCAACGTTGTATCATGCAATAGGTATTCATATTATGTGACTCTTTCAACGTTTGCATGGATATGTCTCGGCTGCTTTTTAGGGAGCAAGAAGCTTGGGTCACCGGGAAGGACATAAGGAGGCTAGCTAAGGACTTCGTAGGTGTTTTTTGTAAATGGGCAACCAGACGACTTGTGTCTGGGGCCCATAGCTTAGCAAACTAGGGCTAAGCGGTTTTTGTAAATCTTGGACCTCCGTATTTTGATTCTAATATAATCCCGGTTTATCTATAAAAAAAATACTATCGAGTCATTATTTAAGAGATATATTTATTTTACTACATAATGGATCCTTGTTTTACAAATCCAGCTGTATATGAATGTGCACCTGCCACAATTTACATATCCCTAACAAAAATGTAAGTTTTAAATGCAACCAAATAAACAACTTAAAACCCCAAATGAGGAAATTCTTATGTGTGAATATCATTATTTTTCTCTCTCTTTCTTTTCTTGATGGACCCAAATCAAGATTGGTTTGGCAGTGGGGTTTGTAGTGAAATTAATTATGATTTGGTTAGAGTTTCAAAATCAAATGACTCAAAATGGGTAGTCTTACAACTCTCCTCATGCACCAACAAAAGACAATTATGATTGATTTTTCAACCAAAAAATTTGAAATGAAAGACCCCACAATTGCCTTCTCTCCTCTTGATTTGTGATTGAAGTAAATGATCAGATATTCAGATGGTTGGACTTGGAATTTAATAATTTATAATGAATTGCAAGTTCACAGTTGGCTCCAGTTACAAATTAAACAACAATATTAACACTCCACCAGCTTTAAGAGAGTACAATATACACTAAACAGTATGCTTCTATTCCGTTTCAGCTATAAATTTAGGTTTCTACAATTAGTTATTTTAATAAATAATATTAATATGAATTACTTCAAAACACACAAAATGATGTTTACATCTTTTAATTGGAAGTTAAGTTCAATGAGGGCAGTACACCTAACTCAACTAAAAATTAAAAAGAAAAAAAAACAAGAAGGATTGGGTCATTCATATACATATGTACATACAAATATTGTCATTTTGTCTCAGTTTTGAGAACTGTAGTAAATGAGTCCAAAATAACGATTATTAAAATAACAAAATGGGAGTTGACTAGATATAACATTTATATCGATTGCACTCAACACAATGTAGTTTTGATATATTAGTAAATTTAAAATGAATCAAAACTACATAAATTTATGTTAGAAAAGAAAAATCTATCATCCATATATCTCTATCTTTGTCATCTCTCCTCCTCTCTCAAATGTTTTGGTGTCAAAGGTTGCTGCCACTCAAATCGGCACAAACTTGGTCACTCTTTGTTGCTCTACTCCCCATATTTGTTTTGTAGTTTTAAGTGTGACGGATATGAATTATATATCAGTTGACTGATATTATAAATTGTATATCCATTGATTGATGCCTATTTTGCTCTTATATATTAAAACTAATCGTGCAATCTGATATGATATCTATTGCAAAATGAGTCTACAATACCAAAAAGAAAAAAGAAAAATGGACTGCAATTTTGGGTCTTTAGAGTTCAATTCAAAGCTAATATATTGTTAAGTAAAGAGAAACCTCAACTATAATTTTTATATATAAAAAGACATTGAAAAACAAACAATATTTATTTTGCGGCTAAAATAGCATACAGCAGCAACATTGGTCGATGTTTCATCAAGGCAAAAGTAGTGTATATATGCCCCAACAACAAGTATCCACTCATTCATGTTAATAATATTCTGCAGACAAGAAATTAATTAAGGTGGTGTTATTAATTATGAGTTTGGTTGTTGGTTTATTTTTGTTAGATGAATTTGTGAGATATGACATTAACAAGTTTGATCTTGAGTACTTCGACAAAAGATTCTCTTGTCGAGGGCATTTTCTTTGAGATACAATTTCATTTGTTCTTTTGTGATTAATTTGAAAATGGAATAGTTAGTTGTTTTATGTCACTAAAAAGTTGAAGTATCATTTTTGTGAGATTTGAGCTAATGATTTTAACGTGTGTAGTGCATGTATGTTTGCACCTTTTTTTGTTAACCTAAAAGTTGAAGTATGTTAAACTTTTAAAAACTCATTTTGTTGTGAACTTGTTTATTAGAAAATGAGCTAGTCGATAGTTATTTGGGTTAGACTATCCACCAATGAGATTGTGACAACTCGTTAAATTTATGAATCAAACGTACAACTTTTTTCGCTTCCACAAATTTAGCGAGGTAGAAATAAGTAAAAGTAAACGTGATTTCATTTGTTTAGCTTAATTTATCACCACACATATATATTATATATATATGTGTGCATGGATGTGCAATTAATGTATGGGTGTGTGCAAGTAGTTAGCTATGATGGTGATCAATTATGGATGTATAATTACTCATTAGTTAGTGGTAACAAATCAAATTGAAGGGAATTGATCTATGTATATCGATATATATCTCTTGTCAACATCATGTTTAAAGAAGTGGACCATTTAACAGTGATTGAAGTAAATGTAGGAAACATTATTAATCAAGTGAACGTCTTCACTTACAACTACCATTTTCAGATACTACATGCCCACCACCCTATTGGTTGAAATGCATTCATGAACATTGTTACGAGTGTTCAGTGTTCTTGCTTAGCAAATTTATATACACAAAATAATAAGGACATTTAGCAAATTTATATAATATTGAATTATTGAAACGATTTTTATATATTGGTGATAACAAAAATAGGGATGAACCTTAACTGTTCCATTTATGGAATATATATAACAACTGTGATGACTGACCACCCTTACCAAAACCAACCTTTTTTAGAAATTCTATTCTTACTATTTAAGTTCTATGAACTGTCATGCTCTTTTACTATAAATACAGACCTGGCTATGGCGAATAATAAGTCTAGGGTTTGTCCTCTTTTTTGTAACTGTACAAACAAGGGAGTACAAATATATATATACATATAGAGAATAATGAATTTAAGCCAACTAAATTTTGGCTTAGACTAAGCTAAACCAATGAGGTGATGACACCTCATTAATTTTTATCCATACCCACCCAAGTGAATTGGTGGGAGCGGAACGACCCGCCTGGATCCTAGATTTTTATATATGATTATTTGAAGAATCAACATTTTAAATCAAATCTAAAGGGAAGTAAGTAAAATAATTACTAACTAATAATTAGAAAAATTATTGTTTGGAAATGACAATCATTATTCACACTTAGATTAACACTATTATGGCTCTAATATTATCATTTCCATTAAAAAAATGAATACTTAATATTTGTGTGATTAATTAATATAGGTTTAGCAAGTAAAAGGAAATGAAAACCCACTGGGTGTGGCGCAGTTGGTGCGTTAGGGCTGCGTGAGTGGGAAGAGCTCTTGAGTTCGATCCCCGCTCAACACACCTGTGAGGGAGAGGTGAGAAATCTTTAACCCTGTGACCAAGCCTCGAATATGGATTAGTCTGGGTATGGTCAAATGGCTTAAAGATGTCTATCGCGAAAGTGCGAGCCTGCTCAGGAACCTCATGGTTTAAAACCGAAAAAAAAAAGAAAATGAAAGGGAGAGGAGAGGATATGAGTCCCCACACACCACACCACACCCACACAGTCCAGAGAGAGTAAATGCAACATCTGAAAAGATGCCTTTTGGTGGTCCAAAAAAAAAAAAAGAACTAGAGTTTCAGAGAAACAATGATAAAACCCATGAAGCTTTGAAGGGGAGTTCAAATGAGCTATATATTGATAGTTGAAGGTGTTTCACCAATCACCATCATTCATGTTGCCATATAGCTCTCCTCTCTTGTATCTTAATTATGTGCATGTCTGTTTTGCTGGTTTTTTCTTTCAAAAACAAAACCTACAAATGGTGGGCTCTTATTATGTTCTATCTCATTCTCATCTATCCACTTACTTCCACATATTTTCTTATATTTTGCTCACTCTCTCTAGCTTTTTCTTGCACATATATCAACATCCTCTCTTTAATTATGTTCTCTAGTGGTATAAATATATATTCATATCAGCTACCTAATTATAAAATATCTCTTTAATATTAAAGTAGGGTGATAAATTTCATCAAAAAAAAAAGTAGGGTGATAAATGTGTTTTTTTATAAAAACAAAATTTGTAGTATGTGTACAAAAAAATAATAATTCAAATTCTCTTCTTTTTTTTCTGGTGCCAAAAAAACATTGGTTAGTCCGTCCCAAATTATGATAAAAGCTGTAATATGGTTTCCCACAAACACAAAGAGTGTATATATATGTGTGTGTATTAAAGCTGCATGTTAATTTGCAGCAAAAGCCTAAAGTTAATTCCTGGATTCCGAATTTTCTGGGTGACCTATTCTGATTGATCAGCAAATCGTTGTGGCAGAATTAAGGAGACTGTTTTGAGCTTTAGAGTGTACAGTATTTAACATTGTAGTGAAAAAGAACTATATTGCCAGAGTTTTCACTTGGCTTTGATCATTTTCTCCTGTTTTAAGTCATCATGCATGAACATGATGAATGCTATGATAAAAAAAAAACAAAAAAATAACCACTCCAGCACAATAAACCCATTATCTATAGCGATATAGTGTTAAATAGTACTCTTCCGACTCAAAATTAGTATTTTTATTTTGAGAAAAAATAAATAAAAATTAACTGATGATGTACATTTTATTCTGTAATCTCGTGAACAAGTGTTATAACAAGCTCAAAGACATTCATTTTAATATACCGAAATACATAATTCTATAATATTACACACACATATATATGTATGTGCATGTGTATATATATACATGTATATGTGTGTATATATGGCTAAATGCCACAAGGTAGATAGAAGACAAAAGGACTCTACGTCTACATCTAGCATTTTGGTCCACACACGAAGTAGGGGCACACACGTATTGCAGAGAAGATATCTAGCCAAGAGATGCAACAGAAAGGGCACAATGGTAATGAAGGCTGTTCCATTTCATTTTGAAACACTTTGACGTGACACGTGACCTGAAGGCACGCGTATAGAGAAAAACTAATCTAAACCATAAAGTTAATGACTGAATTTCAATTAAATCTATAAGAGTTTGATACGTCACAAATTTACTCATATATCTATTTCAACGAATCTATAAACGCGGAACGCTCGTCCAGATCTGATTCGAACATGTCTTGACTGAGACTCTTTACTATCTTTATCATAACATATGATAGGAGGAGTTCATGAGATGAGAGGCCTGTAATGTCGCATTCAAGCCACCCAATGGGAGTAGCTAGAGCTTAGAGATGAGGAACAATGAGATAGTGACTCTTAATTTCCAAACAACCATTTCTCTGCATATATTGTATTCGTCACATACTCCAAACAACTAATCAACCCAATAAATATTATAGAGCCCTCTCACTCTCACGAGGTCTCAACCTCATCCAGACACCTTTAATTATATATAGTATTTACTAGTTAGATAGTAATTAATTTGAACAGAACTTGCAATTGATCATGAGTTGTAAATACTTCATTGTGACAACAACCCATTTTCTGAGACTGACAACCCCTTTGTTATTTATTGAGTGAGAATTGGTACCTTTCATTTGAAAATGTACGTGATTTGTTTCAATATATTTTCCATTAGGATGTTATGATCAATGGATTAGGAAACATTGAGAAAGAAAAAAAAGAAATCAAGTGGAGTTCGCGTAAATTAAATAATATTCTTTTCGTCTTAAAATGAGTGTCATTATTTTTCTTTTATTAGTAAATTAATTATGCATGAGTTGTAAATAACATTCTTATATATTAGTTAGTATCTTTTAAATTTGCTATAAGACATGATCCCGAGGATACAAAATAAATATACAACATTAACCAACTTCTCTTTTATTTTCTCAAAACAGAAACCATGATAATCAATTTGTGACGGGAATAGTATACTATATAATTTTATATACTATAATAGACATAAGTTGTGTTGCTATGAACCCTACCACATGGCCCTCCTCTCAAGTCTCAACTCAAGTCCCAACCCAAAACTTGTATGACTGTAACTTTAATGACAAAGAGAGGACTTGCAATTAACATGAAATGAAGGGTTGTTGTTTTTGCTGTTTTCTTGCTAGGGTTTAGAGAGATATGTTGGCTTGATGTTTGAGCTTTTGAGTAAAGAGGCATATGTTGAGAGTGGTAGTGTAGGGTCCACACTCTCAGAGATTGGTGCAGTCCAACAAAGCTTGCTTCCATTAAAACTTCCCCAATAAAACATAAATATTAATGATATGCATGAAAATTGCAGACACAGGAGCCCAATTGCAAGTCTCTGAACAAAGCTCAACTTAATGACAAGCTAGCTCAAGAAGAGGATGATATGATGAGAGAGAGAGAGAGAGAGAGAGAGACTTGTCTTTGGATGGCAAAGAAAGATAAAGGTAGCTACAATAATTACATAAAACTAAAGAAAGATGAAATAAAAATTAGGTGAGAACAGAAAATTTGGATTTTGGGTTGGGGCTGGAAAGGAATATTTGCAAAAACAAGTGAAGCATGCACAAAAACAGCAGCCTGTGTCTGCAGGCTAATTCCAAATAAGAAATACATAAAATGGCTTGTGTACATGAATCTACACACAACAACAAATGACCTTAAAATGAACATAAACTTTACTTTATTTTAATGTTAACAGACTGTAAGAAGAGCTGGGTTCTTGAAATGAGCAAAGAGAGTTGACAGAAGTGTCCTCTTCCCTTCCCCACCTACATATATACAATTGCATGAATATGACAAACTTCATGCATTTGCATGTTTCCAAAGAATAGAAATTTTATGACAAGCCTTTCATATCAGTATATACAAAAGGCAAATTCCATATTCATGTTCCAACAATATATATTCCCAAAATAATATGTTAGTCATTGGGTTAGAAGTAATTAATTTTTACAGTTTGGAGCACATGGACATATATAGTTATTATCTTCCATATTCATGTTTTGGCAATGTGTTAAAAAAACAAAATTGTATCCTTGAACTAAATATGAAACTAGTCCTTATGAGGTAGTTATGTTATGTTATGTATAGAGGAAAAAGGCCCTACTCATGGTAGAAATTTTGGTTTTCGCACATTTGATGAACTTAAAACTAGTCATTGAAGTCGTATTTTTATTTTTTTATGAACTCAAACTACGGCCACATTCTTCTTGAAAATTCACGAGATATCAACACAATTAGATGAACCAAAATTATTCATTTTTGAAAGTAGTATGAAATCAAGATAAGTGTACCCAAAATTTGAAGATTATTACACAAAAATAATGATTTCTTTTAATGTTTTTATGTTTATTTTGAACTTATACGAAATTTATTTGAAATTATAAAGTGAAATTAAGAAGGAAAAAAACTGTGAAGTAAATAAGAAATTTAAATTGTATTATCAAAGTATACCACGATTTAGGATTAAAAACAAAAAGTGGACAGGTACTCTCATCTGAAGAGTTTTAGGGTTTCGTGGTTACAAGTAGTAGCGGCGGCGGTGATTCAGCTCCAACGAAGGTA